>JACJUY010002491.1:33622-90627 GCA_014220935.1 Platorchestia sp. MABIK | reverse complement strand
TCATCTTTGTGATTATTTTTAGCTGTGTTTCTTAATTTTATCGTTTAATGATCGGTTTCTCACAGATTATTTTATTTTGTTTCTAGCTTATTGCACCACATTATAACACACACTGACAAAAACTAGTTTATTTTTAATTCTCAAGACTTTTGAGCATTCAAACAGCATGGTAAAGTTACTAAGCCGCTGGATGTCACAAAAGAGTTAAAAAATTGTATAACATCATCCAGACTCAAGCGTTCAAACAGCACAACAAGGCCACTAAGAACACACGACACGAAGCACACAAACATCACGACCAGGCCACTTAGAACACACGACACGAAGCACACAAACATCACGACCAGGCCACTAAGAACACACGACACGAAGCACACAAACATCACGACCAGGCCACTCAGCGGACCTGTCTCCTGCCCCTCAGGACGCGGCGCTGCAGGCGGGTGAGCGGGGCAACCTGTCGCGCGTGCTGCTGCACGGCCGCAGCCTCGTGCTGCAGGGCGTGACGCGACGCGCCAGGGGCGCCTACGCCTGTCGCGCCACCAACGCCCTCGGCTCCGTCACCAGCGCCCCCGTCCTGCTCAACGTCATGTGTGAGTGCTGGTGAGGGTGGTGTGGGTGCTGGTGTGGGTGCTGGTGAGGGTGGTGTGGGTGCTGGTGTGGGTGTGGCTGGTGCTGGTGTCGGTGGTGCTGGCGCTGGTACGTCATGTGTGAGTGCTGGTGTGGGTGGTGTGGGTGCTGGTGTGGGTGTGGCTGGTGTGGGTGGTGTGGGTGCTGGTGTGGGTGCTGGTGTGGCTGGTTTGGGTGCTGGTGTGGGTGCTGATTCTAGTGCTGATTCTAGTGTTGGTTCTAGTGCTGGCAGCTACCGGGAATGTCGTAGTGCACCTGAAGTGTTAGCAAAGTAATAGCTTGCCCCGAATGTTACGGTTGCATCTGCTTGAAAAGTTACAGTTCATCTCAAATGCTACCGTTGCATCTCTTCGAAATGACATAATTTGCTCCTAATGTTTGGGCAGCATCTTTTCAAAACGTTATAGTGTACTTGAAACGTAACGGTTGTACCTCTTTGTTCGGTTATAGTTTGCATGAAATTTCTCGAGACGGTTCTTTTTAAATTCAAAATCGTGTGTGAGAGTTCCAGGCTTGAGGGACAACGAACATTTTGATTTTTTTGGAATTTCACTCAATATCCTCTAGCTTAGTAAAGGTGTAAAATAAACATTATCTCAACAGATTGAGTCAAACAGTTTTTAGAAGCATTTTATGTTTAAAATCTTGTGCAGCGAGTACTCGAGTACAGTTATTTCATTTTTTGGGTTTTTGAGAGTAGTAGTGTTTCAATATTCTATGTTATCGAAGTACGTCATTATTTGTTGGTTTTCACATGTAATTACGTGAAAAGAATTTCGCCGTTAGTGTTTCCGTTTTACCAGGAATTTATGTACGTACCTACAGTATGTCGTGATCTAGAAGCAATTTTAGCTACACAAGAGGTTACACACCAATTGTATATTCTTATATGCTAACTACGAAGATTATAGCGAAGAAGACCTTTAAAATCATTCTAATGAAACGGTAGTCTTCTTTGCTATAACCTTCTTCTTTAAAGGCCTTCTTTGCTATAACCTTGGTAGTTAAACTGCTCAGCAGAAAAGATATGCTAAATTTTAGGTTGCAATTTGCTAAATTTTATGTGCTAAATTTTAGGTTACAATGTAAATCCCAGAACTCAATTTTGCACATTCAATGCATTGCATTTGCCTGATGAAACACCAAAACTCCCATCTTGGTAAATTGAGCTTCAAAAATTTTCATAAATATCCTTTGGTAAGAGGTTAGGAATTTATTTATAAAGTTGTATCTCCAAATGCTCTAATTCAATTACAAGACGACATTTTGCTAAAGTTGTAGCACCGAGTTTCAAAATTTTGTCACTTGTCTCTCACATTTCAACCCACCCAACAAGACCCGAGTGAGGCCTGAGATTCTGAAGCAAGGTTCTTTTGGCAAAATGTAATCTTGAATAGTGACACTGCAGTGTCACTATTCAAGATTACATTTTATGGTTTCATTCAGTGCTTATATTTGCAAGTGAGAAGTGTCTTTGTAATAGTAAGGAGCGCATACAAATAGTACTTTATCTCTCAATGCCCGTTATTTCAGTGCGTTGCGTGTTTGCGTTGGTCGCAACCTAAAATGCTCAATTTCTTCAAGCTGAAGGCGTTAATTTGTTCATTTGACTACGGAAGAGAAATTATTTTCGAGGCGAGAAGAAACTTATTGCGTGAATTTCAACATCTTTATCAATGTAAACTATTTTCGTATAAAAGTATTCCTAACCATGGGTATTTTCATCACTATTTGAGTAATTCTATTTTCATAAATAAAAGCATAAAGTAACCTGGGACTATGACGAAATTCCAAATACTATAACTGTGTTCGAATAAGAGATTTCGTATTCAAAAGTCACTAGAAATTTTTAATTATTAAACAGGAGAATATCCCATCATTAACCCAAAAGTTGTCTTCACAACGATAAAAATGTTCCAGGGTAGAATGCAGTTAGTTCGAGGGATCGTAGTAAGCCAAAACAAAGTAATCATAGATAAATCTCAGATCGAATCCTCTTATGATAGACGTGTGGGCTTAATCCATGGAGGAGGCTTTAGCTATTCAGAAACTCATGTCCATTATCAAATGACGTTTATTTAATCCAGCACATTCTTGCCAAGATTGCTTGATGAAGAGATCTCTAAGTTCACGGAATATATTTTAAAAGAGCTATGTGCTTCGTAAATGCTCCCTTTCTGCAGAGTTTTACATGAACAACTTCAACTCCGTAACAGGAGCATTCGTTCGAAACAAGTCATGATCCTTTGAAATCGGAAAACTGCATATTATTCATGCTCTTATTTTGCTATTCTGCAAAAAATTATATTGTCGTATTAACCTCAAACAGTGCACTTAATGCCATAGGAAGTTTTTATGTAACATTTAAGTCGTACAAATTCTGCTATTTAGAAGGTAATACAATTGTTCGGGACGCTCAAGTATGATGTAAAATGTGTAATTGGTACCGAGCTGCTTCTACCGCTTAACGCAGATATTTTTTCCATACGTAAACAGATTGCGCGATTTCCGACAACAGGTGTATTAAAAATATCTTTTGATCGGTGCATGCAGCCACAAACTTGCCAAAAAGTTACTAGATTGACTTTACAAAAAACATTCAATTTTCTTGACCCCAAAAAATAACTATTAATTTCTGAATGATGTAATGTATTTTCGGTAACTCTTTGTTCTTACCACACATTTTCCACAGAACACAGTTTTGTATTTAGCTAATGTTACTAGTAATTTTGTGAGACACGTTCGGTAAGAATCTGCGGTGTTCAATAATTATTTATCTGATAATTCAACATGGACGATCTGGAACACATTAATGGTGTTGACGCAAAACGAATCGTATCAGTAGACAGAAGTTTATGTTTGATATCCTCATTGATTGAATGATTTTGCCAAAACTATCTCCAATTTCAAGAAGCCAATGAGGTGTCGCCTGGATTGAAGAATTCATTACAAGTGCAATGTAATCCACGCTCCAGCTTGATTTGGATTTTGTGGGAGAGTTAAATCAAGAAATTCGGTAATTCATAAATCAAATGTCTTTCTGGACTATGAATTTGACCCGTGGAATCAAGAGTTCTAGAAAATTTAGTTGGCAACCTTAGTAACTGAACTGCACGTACGTACACCTGAAAACTACTGGTGAACATTAACTCCCAGGTTGAACTCGCACATGCCTATAATGCTCATCCAAAGTACAAAATTTCCAGAAATTTTGAGTGCTTTCGATGAGCCTGCTTGGTATGCCTGTCCCTTTCGAGACAAACAGCAACAAAGCAATGATCTGTGTGTCACACGCACTAATGTGTTTTTGATGGGCTTCTTCCATCGTACTTTCATTTCAAGTAAATCACTGCAGCAAACCCGAAACGTTTGCTCTTATTTGTGATACTTTGAGCTTCTTTCCATGTCTTTTCCATTCTTTATGAGACATTTCTTTTAGAGCTTGAATGAGGCCTAGGCTGCAATAGCGGTTTTGATGATCGTAAACCTGTCTCGCAGTTCAACTGGGTATAGGTACCGCTCAAAGATTTTGGGTGCTTCAGAATTATTGTATATCCTGCTTACTTCAAAAGCTTACATCTATTTGAAGTCGGATTTATAGGATACGTTTGCAGTACGAGCATGTGATCAGTAATACCAGTGACATGTGAAATTTTAAATTGTGAATGAAAGCAATAGAATCCATTTGCAAAGGAAATTGAAAACAATGCGTTTTCTAGAGTGTCTTTTAACTGTATCTGTGCAAGGCTTGATTTTTTTAATTTGAAGCGGACACACTCTCCCTCCCGATTCACTAAGTTTCCACTTATTTAAAGAATTAAATTGATCAATACCATAATAATCAGTTTTTTTAACAAGAATAACTGAACCCAATATTTTACCTGAAAAATTATAGATTTGCATTGAGACTTTTCCAAGGAGTCGATCATACTACAAGATTATTTGCCAGGGGTTACCGATCTTAGTTGACGTAATCATACAACATATATCTTCTCATTTGATGCGCAGAAAAAAAGCGTTGTTTAGTCTTTTAATCGTGAATGCAAACGCTACTCAATGCTGCACGTTTATTCATGTGTTCCTTTGAAATTTGTTTTTTTGCGCCTACGAGTGCTTGTTGAGAATACCGATTGATTGAACTACGTATCTGTCATCCATAATATATAATCTGCCTCTGAGCAAAATCACAGGTTCTAACCATAAGTGCTTCTACATGAATTCTTAATGATCATCCGCCTCAACTGAGACTGCTATTAGGCTTTTCCGCTCGCGATTTGTTCAATACAACTACCGTCAAATTCTCTTTGACATTTTCGCCTCGTTATACAGTTTTTAAATGTTCAAGTTCGGGAGGATCTATTTCTATTCCACTCAACGCAGCCATCGGTGAATATTTTAAATGTTCAAGTATTTTTTTTTAATGAAAATTCACTTATATCATCAAACAATCATTCTAATTCACAAATCATTCGATAAGTTCTATATCTTTTAACGAGAGGATAAGAAAGATAGTACTATTTTGTCTCAACTGCAGACCAGACCTCCAAAAAACAAATAAAAACACACACAGTTCACCTCGGCCGATTTCTACTCTGGATTTGGTATGTTTACGAGTCTGTAACTTGACTGAAACACTACAGGAAAAACAACTCGAGATAACAAAACCCAAGGTTTTTGATATGGAGCGGATTTAGATAACAAATCCCGCCATCAAAGGGGTAAACTCGGCATCAAAAATTGTTCTATCGATTTCGTTACGCACAGCGTGCATTTCTGTCTTGCAGAATCGTAAAACTTGAGCCTACTCGAACAAAATTTGAGGGTTTTGGGCAGAGTGCACAACACACGGCTTAGCCAAATCTCCATTAAAGTGTCTTGTTGGGTGTGCTGCTCCGATGTTGGAAATTGTTTGACAATCTGGCCGTGGCAGAAACGCGGCACAATGCGTGCGGAGTGCCAACAACGTTCCCAGGATTCCTGGCGCCGCAACACAGGTGCCCTAGTGCCTTAATAAATTAATTTGCTCCGTGATCTCCCATTCCAGCGGGCGGCGAAAGCCGAGCTTGCAATGAGACATTTCCTTAACTGCAGTTTAATCTCTCCGCGCCATTGCAAAACGGAGGTACTCCTTCATTGAGTCCCTTAAAGCAAAGTTTGGCTCTGGAGGATTTCGCCTTAAGATTCTTACTTTTAACGAATTGTAAAGCGCCATGTCGTACTGCCCGATGAATGCCCCAATTTTGCAAAATTTTCTCTTCAATTCATACCTGTCCTACTTCTTTTTTGTGGAGCAGAGTATTGCATTTCAATAGAAGCTTTTCACAAGCCTGCTGTGCTATAAAGTGACCATTGTTTGGGCGAGCCATTGTGTTGGCGATATGTTTTCTTTTTCGTGAAGCTCTCGCTCCTTTCGCTTCTTATGCTCAAGATCTGAATGTTTTGAGGAATGTGCCTCGAATTTCTCCGTTTTTTCTGAATTTTAGGGTAATACTTTTTTATCACCGACGAAAACAGGCTACAACACAACCTTTACGTGCTATGAAGAAATTTAACTAATGCAAAAAATGGAGCTAAACGTTTCCATAGCTCAATGAGATGGGAGCACCACGAAAGTTGTCTTACGAGTTTTTTTCTCGACTATCAATAACACGCACTTTAACAAACTCTATCTAATTTTTATTTTTGGACTCTAAGTTACTGATAAGTGAGTTCTTGTCTTTCAGACCCGCCAGTGTGCCGCGACCCACCCAACCAGACGATAGCCATAGCCCCTGGTCAGCCCACCAAGTTGGTGTGCAAGGTGGACTCCTACCCAAAACAGGTGGGTCAAGCGAAGCTACTCCGAAATGAGGTGAGCCGGTTGTGGGTAGGAAAATTTTGGAAACATTTCCATTCATGGATCATTGTGGCTGGGCACATGGAATTTCTTTCTTCAACTATCAATAGCACCAATAGCACAAACTCTTGCAATTTTTGTTTAAGTTAGCATGAAGGCTGGGAAGGCGAGCTGAGTTGTACGCTGTACGCCCTGTTATTTGTACTCCTATGCTCAGGTACTGAAGCGTTTGAGAACTTAATATGGAGGTTAATGCAGTCTGAATTCACATCGGGAGAAAATTTGAAAATTTATTTTATTATTTCTTCTGGTATAGAGAACAAGGCAGATATCATGAAGCTTTCGACGATAATGAGAAGTAATTTGTGACGTACGGTTGGTGACGGTGATATATCTATCTATATCCTTGTTTCACATTCCATTTTCGTATACAGCTGTGTTTCATCACCATTACCTACGCCAATTAATTTCTATAACTCGTTTCACGAAAAAATTACTTCTTCTCATTTAATTCTAAAGATGAAGTTCGCCTTAAATTTAACACACCAATTATTTCATATGAACATCCAAAAGGCCTAAGAATTACGATTGAAATAAACTGGGAGATTCAGTTCGATTTATTGAGTGATCCTGAGTCACTTACTCCACAATTAGCAGTGAGAGTAATTAAACTTCGATGATGATTTCCTTAAGCGTATCTAGTTGATACAAATATGCACAGTAGAACTTTCACTATAACTGAAGAGTGATGAGTATAAATTACAGATCGATTGACATATACCTCTGCATCGTTGTGGAACCATTGATGCCCAAACTCGGTCACAGTGCCGGTTTAAACTCCACTTAGCACTGTTTATGAACAAGATTGATAATAAAACTCAGCGTATTTGGTCAGCGCCACTCAGACCAGCCGTGAGGCAAGGATTTCAGCCTTATTTGATCTTTTGAACACATCCGTATGGCTCAGCTCACAGCAGTCATGGTGGATTAGATGGATCAACAGGTCTCACTCGGCAAAATCAATGCGTGCGTTCTGGAGCATCAGCTTAATTACTGCCTGGAAAACTTGGTATTTAAACACAGACAATCAAATTTCTTGAAAAAGCTTTCAAATTTACCACAGCTTTGCCACAGCTACCAAAACCACAGCTTTGCCACAGCTACCAAAACCACAGCTTTCATATGCATAGCTGGTTACCACAGCTTTCAAATGCATAGCTGGTATTTTAGAATGCTAGATTCATTTTGAGTTTTCGAAATTTTGGTTAGAAATAATTTTACGCGAGTCTTCTTTGGCCAGAGTACATGAAGACCACGCATGTTATAGACATGGATGTATGTGTGCACATCGTTCCACAGGTAAACAGTCCGGGAAAAGCAGTGCAGAGGCGCTGGCATGCACAATTTTAGAGATGAAGTTGGACAAGAGTGGCTGCGTACATGACTTGCATTGACGCACTTCCCCATGAAAATGTACGAACGTGACTTGCAGAGATAGATCTGCCTTCACAGACACAACAACATATTTGATACAATTATCGTGCGCCATGTACTGTACATCCGCTCGTAGAATGCTGTTTAGTCTTAGAGCTCAAATTTGGCTCAAATCTGCCCAATGGAGGAGCTGGTGATGGGTGGTGTGGGAGTCGTGGTGACGGACGGCGCGAGCAGATGGAAGCGATGGGTGCTTGTAGGTACCCGGCATTGACGGATGGACCAAGTCCCGCACTGAGATAATTCTGCCTGGGAAGCTTTGCATCATGGTCTAGGAGACTGCCGCACGTAATTTGGCAGGATTTTGGTATCGTGAAAAGGGTTCAATGGAATAATTTAATCGTGCTTTTCGATGAGCCGACGTAAGCGTTCAAAGTATTTGAGAAACAGTGTGTGGAGTATTTTGCAACAAAAGAATATCATAGGACTTGATTTATATTGCTAAAATTACTTTCTTACTAAACCAACGGCTCGTATATTTTAAAACTTGTGAACTTCCTACATCATTTCTAGTAATTTAAAATTAATTGAGATTTTGAGTAAAATGTGTGAAGAAAGTGGAGGTTATTTTCAGCAACCCAGTCAGAGGAAAATCAGAGATTTTTTGAGTGACTGCAGGCGTTAAACTCAAGAGAGAACTGAAACTCTCCCTTAGTAATGTTTAGACAAAAATTTCTCCAAATTTGTTACATGAGACGGCAAAGAGCTTTTAATGCGAGTGTATGATTCTGATGATAAATATAATAATAGGTGTGTTTAAAAGTAGATAAAGGATCTAATTAAATGATTTCACAGTCGTTTAATTGCATACATAAGAAATTAATTTACCCACTAATTTGTTAGTTCGTGTTCTTTATGGAAATCTTTTAGATTCGTTCTTTGAAGAAAAATTTACTAGAAAATATCCATTTTACGCTTTAGTTGCTATTACAAGTCACGATTCTTAACTAATTCATGTGCACCAAAATCATTCAGCAGAAAGTGAGAACAATTCATGAAGAATTTAATATTATAGGTTGGTGTGATGAAATGATTGTTTCGAAATGACACCAGTAGCTTATACCGTTACATTACTTTGCTCTGATACTGAAGTTCCGGCATTGAGTTGAGGTTGTGTGCGGCTAGACGTTTGAAACAAAACGTCGTTCAACGTAGTTAAAAAATTTTTATTTTTCCTACCGCGTTAGACTTTCATCCCTTTTCACCGCATTATAATTTGAATGGAGGCATTTGCTCAAAACTTGAAAAATTGATTGAATGAAGAAACAGTCTTGAACTCATGCAAAGAAACTTTCAGTTATCCCATTATTTTTTTCAAGAAAATCTCTTACCTCAATACAATAAGACTTTAATTTTAAGGAGCTAATAATCTGTGGTTGTGTCACCTACATGAGGTCATTTTACGAGTTTGTGTCCTCATTTAGACGTTGCACTTCAAAATTCCTCCCAGACAAATTTTTCGCTCATGAAAGTCAACACCTGAGAGCTGTTCATGTTTTCAAGGTTAATAATGAAATTAGAGAAGCCACTAGTTAGAAACAAATATGATTATAGATGATAAAACTCCTGAATGTCATTACATTATTTCTAGGAATTGTTCATAATATATTCACATAATCAACGGAAAGTCGTCCCCCAGGAGAACTAATTCTATACTCCCTCAAGTGCATTATTCTCCAGAACTCGCTCCTAATAGAAGGTCCACCCATTTTTGTTACAGCTCACGTTCTGTTTTAAGAGGATTAACACATTTTGCAACATTTGGGTCTTCTCTGTCACGTTAGTCTAACGACACACTTTACCGCATTAACATTGTCAAAAATTACCATTATTATTTTAGAGCAGAACCAATTTTTTGAGAAAAATAGACGTGGAAAAGAACTTAATGATTTCCGCTTTAATCGAACATTGTTTCAAAATGTTTGCCTTCGATTTTTATTAACTCACACCAGTTTTCATTTTACACATAATTATTTAGCGGATGATGGATCAATAATTGCTGGATTTTAATGTCTGTATGGGTGAGCTTCTCTAATTTTCGATCAGTGAAAGTCAATTTCAATTGATCATCCGTCAAGTATTCATAACATAAGTTAAGCTTTACTAAAAATTTAAAAGCGAAGGAAATGCAAATAAAATTCATCATTTTTTCGAAAAGAAAAGAAATTTTGTTCGAATGAAGCCACTGAGGCACGCGTGTGGCATTGACTTGTGTTTCGATCAGAAATGATTCAACTCGCAATTTGGGAAATTTTTGTCATGAATCTGGAAAATGATTGTTTTTACAGACTCGTTGTTCATTTGTCCTTGTTCATAAATCATTAATTCTAAACATTTCCAAGCATGAAGATGTATTTAATTAAATGAATATTAAAATTCAGTCAAGGAAAATAAAACAAATCTAATAATTTAAATACTATAGCATTTCACTGTTTCAATTAAAAAATTGATTAATTTCTTACTAGTTCTTTAGTAGATTTTTAAATTTTCATGCACATTTAAAGGTCGGCAACACCGTCGAGTTCCGTCCTAACGATTGTATTCAAAGCCAACTAGTCTGAAAAAATGGGCCAATTTTTTGGACTGGAACTATTGATTTTTTATAAATCAAATTAATTTTGAGCATCCTGCCAGCAAACTACAAAGTTACCTAGTTCTTCAAGAAAATTATTTAATTCAATCCGTGTTGAATTATTTTCAATCCGTGTTGAATTATTTGCAGGATTAATACCCCGGGATATTTCAAAATAAAGTTGAAATGCATTAAAAGGATGGGCTCAAATTTGTTAATTCGTGAAGGTCTGTAAAGTTGAAGCCGTTCTGAAATGCAACTACTGTTACGATGTGCAACAATAATGCCATGTTGCTGTTGCTAATATTTCTGATAAAGTCTGAGCTCCACTTGAACGAATATAAGTGCAAATTTGAGAATCAAAATTTCACTGTGTTGTTGCTGTGACGTGAAATTGAATGCCTAAATTTCATTAAACATTAAACTCATAACCTACATACAGTACAAAGGGGTAGTTAGTGCAGTAGTTGCGCTTAACCTATAACTCTTCCTTCTTGGTGGGCTAAGCCTCCAAAACAACCCATCGCTAACTCTAAAGCCTCCCCTCGCTCCCATTAAACAATGCAATACGACGTCATTAATTTCGCGGACTGGGAACGTTAAATTTCCACGCGCGTCGCTGATCTTCTGCTTGACGGACTAGGAAGGCAACCCACACAGTGCTGTGTTTAGTGAGCCTTGCAACGTCTCCTCCTAATTTATCGTCCTTATTTCTCGCTAATTGAGCTGGTTACTTCAAAGTCGCACCTCCGGCTCAATTTGCTCGAGTCTTTCAATGTACCCTGGTCATTTGAGCGCGTACATTGCCATTACATAAATGAGCGTCTCATTACACCCTTGTAGTGAGTGTTCCTTGTATTTCACACCCTCATGTCGATATTCATTGAGTTCATTACACTGCATGTTGAACGCACTTTTTAAAATAAAATTTCTGAGAAGTGGTAGGAAATATTTGGATGTGTACGGTTCATGACAGAAGCCAAACTTTGAAGGAAATACGATATTTCAGCAATACATGGGATTGATGAAGCCATTGCTGTGTTTTTTGAGGTCATTGAAGTTGCCTAATTTTTAGCAATTTTAAAAAGGAAACTCCTTATCTGTTATTGACGAGGATTACGTTTAGAAACTAAGGTCTTGAGCCCGCTTAAACGAATCCTAACATATTATCCAGAACAATTTTATGGACATTAATTTCAGAATAAGTTAGACTCAATTAGTCTAAGACAAGAAAGCTTCTTTTTGAATTTCCAACCTTTCCTGATGAGTTTGTCTCGCCTGTTCAGCAGTCATTAAAACGCGCCTAAAATAGTCGCGAGCGCATCTAATTGCTGACAGGAAACAGTTCATTAACGTTCAGCTTTTCCTCGACCGCCAGACGGTGGATGTTATGTAAATCAGGCTGCTGCTCGGCATTGTCTTATCTAGTTAATTTTATTTGATTGCGTTTCAAATCTAAAGTGCGTGGTAGTGACCATGAAAGCCCAACTTTGATATTTGATTAGCAAAAATTTTATTGACATTATGCGTTTTTTACGTATCGATATATTTTTGTGTAAATGCAATTGTTCACATTTTACAAGTTTTACCTTTCTATCACTTCTACATCATCAAAAATATTACAATAATCAACAAAAGGATCGAATGGAAGGTTTTTGTCATCCTTCAGACATTGTAAAGAGAAAAATGGTTTTCTTTCGCTTATTTTGCTTTTTCCCAACGAAATTGATAACTTTTACGAACAAATTTCGTTTCACGTTCGGGACTTAAAAACTTTGCTCAAAATAATATGCCATTCATTTTTTTTTCTGTGAAAAGAAATGATTTTGGGCTCGTTATCTCAGATCTATTTGAAATAGCGATCTATTCATTGCTATTTTAAATATAGTGGTTATTTGCCCCTTTCTGCAGATCCCTGCATGTACCACAGGTCTGGTCGTTTCTTATTTTGCTTGTGTCATCACCTGGGACTGTTTTCTTTTCAATTGTCAGTGCTGAGCTTAATCTTTATTTTCAATGATATACAATTTGTCGCTCTATTTTACAATCCATTTGCGATGTCGTCCTTCATAACCAAAAAACCTACCTGAAATTTTAAAATACAAATGTGCGTTTTTCGTTCTTAATCTTAATTTTTTTGCACTTTAGTTGAACAATTATCAGTTTTTGTTCAAGATTTGTGGATTTTATACAAAATTTGTATGCAAGATTACTCCATGAACTTTTCCATCGATTTCATTTTAAATAATTTCATCTGCTACAAGTTTAATTATCGCTTCATGCTACTCGCTCTAGAACAGGGTACTGTGGTCCGCATCGTACACCGGCCGCCTAAAGGATTTCTCGAAATGATAAGAGCCTTTCCCCTCAGGTCCGCTTTCGCTGGGCAGTGAACACAAGTCGCGGTCTTGCCCACGTCGACCCGTCCAAATATCGCTCGAAGGAGACCTCGAGTTACCTCATTTACAAGCCCCAGATTTCCTTATCTCAAGAGGCTGAAGAGCGAAGGAAAACCTACTACATGAGCCAAAAAAGAGGCTTCCATGCGACTGATTCTAGCGGCAGCAACAGAGCAGTTGGTTTTAAAGCGAACGGTTTTATTGAAACTGAAAATGAGAAAGCAAGGAAAGTAAGGAGCGCTGTATTTGAAAATTATCAAACTGGAGAAAATGTGAACAGAAGTGGTATCTCAAGTAGCGTTTTTCAGAGCTACGATGAAAACAATGAACTGAAAACTTTCTTTGGAAGTAAAAAGAACTGGTTCGATCTTGAACAACTGGAGAGAAATGAAGACCAGAGAAAGCTGAGCAGCTTCGTGTCAGACTCTAAAGAGAATTTGAACTATCTGACCACAGACGGTGCAAAATCCCCAGGACTGACACCGTTTGTTGATGAATCCAAGTTTGCAACACCGCCTGCAAAAAATTCCCAGGCTGGACAGGAGGCAACATTGGGGCTAGATGCAGAAGAAATGGAGCTTGAAGAAACTTACGGAGTTGTTTACTGCTGGGGAGAGAATGCACAAGGCAAACAGCAACAACCCTGCGTTATCACTGTGACACCTGCAGGTGAGTTGTGCCAATTTTTATCCAATGCATATGATGTAAAAAATGAAATCCGTTCAACATTTTAAATAAATTCAAGATTTCAAGTCTCTTTAAAACAGTTCTGTTTGAATTGCTGTCTCAATCTCCAGGACAGTTCAAAGCTAGACATCAGAAACATTAGCTGACCTGGGAATTTCAAGAGAAAGTAATTTGTTCGTGTTGGGAGATAATGTCATCCCAGCACGATAATTTGTGATTCAATTTGATGTCTCTCTCGGAATGCAAATATCTCTACGAACAATTGCACAAAGGAATTCTGGTTAGTAAAAATTCAAATAAAAATTTCATGCGAAGTCGGCTAAAGATAATTGCAATTCCCAAAGTTCAATTGTATTGAATCAAGTGTAAATTTTTCATAAAGGCAAATGAAAGAATTAAAGGCTTAGGATATCTCTTCACTACAGCCAAGTGATGTGAAGGGAAGTCCAATGCAACAACAATAAAAGAAATAGCTTAAACACATTCTTTGACTTGAGGATCAACTCCGTGAGTAGTGAGCTCAAGTCTCACGGGAAATTTTAAGTTTTTTCAACGGTTATAATCTTTACCAGACGATACACTACTAATTATAATCTTTACCAGACGATATATTACTAATTATGATCATTACCAGACGATACATCACTAATCAATAAGATTCTATCACATGCATTAATATTTTTATAGAACGAAAATGTTCTTTTAAATTTCTTGTGATAAACTTCATTATATTACAATTTTTACAATTGACAGAGCCGCTTTAGAGATCACTGCGAAATTAAAGTGCTCGGGTCAGTGATCATTCACGCAGGTATCGTTTTCGCCCGCTATAAAGATTTCAGTTAGAATTTTGATCTGTAATGAAGTGTCACGGTTCATGTCATTATGAAATTGATTGTCGATAGCGGGGATGGTTTTTTTTTCAATTTTGCTCACAATAAGTAGGATTTTTGGTTTCAAAACAGCTTCTTTTTCATGCGCATTTACGACCATAAAGTCGAGTGTTATGTGTGCGGGGAGATTCGCAATATGTTTTTTGTACTTGATTTTCAATTTGTACATGAGTCCAAGTTTCCATTTGTATGAGTTTCTTACGGTGGTCGAGTTGAGACATGCCATTGAGGAAAAAACTGATCATGTCTCGGAGAATTACGAATTTCAGCCTAGGAAAAATTTTCTGACGAACGCTACAAATGTTTATCCAGTCAGCTTTTCCTGAATTTAGCTCACATTTTTAATTGATCTAAAGCTGAGGTCTTACTTTCGTTAGTTCTTTTTAAGAGTTACTTAATCCTTCATTTTTTGCGAAGCATTTTTGGCCAATTCGAGTTAGAACGGGAGAGCTCGTTCCCAGAAGCACTCAAGTATTGAAAAATTTGAGCCGTAAAATCTTCGAGCCTTTAGAGATTTGAAAAAGAGCCAACAAGGACCTTGAAAGCCAAAAATCCCCATTTTTAACTGTACGGAAATGCTTGATCTGAGCAGAAGAAGTAAAAAGTACATTGCTGTAAATGAAGAATGCTAAAATTCTGAATACGTTGCAATTAAAATGTACATAGAATATGTGCAGCGTCTTACATAAATGAGACGAGAGAAGTGCGTTCTCGAAAAAGATAATGTAACGAGCACTCAATAAGGACAAGTAAATTCAGTTGAATATTACTGTACACCTTGGATTAGCGTTGATGATAGGATGCCCTAGAAGTCGCTTAACTTATTCGAGCCCACAAGTACCTATACTCAAATGTTTTTATTGTACTAGACTTAAGAAACAACCTACTTCTGTTTCACTCGTGGTAAACAAATTGTTAAAATTGTTTAAATAATAGTCGTTTTTAGTTTGGCGCTGACTAGAAATGATCACTGATAACTTTGGGGAATGATTTTCTTGATGTCCAGGTCCTCCGTCGCCGATCCGAGCTTGTCGCATCCTCAACCAAACTGCGACCGCACTGCAGGTGCTGTGCCGGCCGGGGGCCGACGGCGGACTCAAGCAGACCTTCGTCGCCGTCGTGAGTCGCTTGACTTATCTCTATTGATTGCGATGCTTCTTTTTTAACTCGTGAGCTTATTGTTCTGTGCCTAGTTATTTTTCCTACTTACGATCGCAATACTTCTTTTTGAAGTTTTTTTGTTGTGTGCTTAGTTATCTCTCGAAGCTGCACTCACGATGCTTCTTTCTGTAACTCGTCAGTTTATTGCTAAGCGCTTAGTTTGTTCACGTAAGCCATCACACCTCTCTTAAGTTGCGCACACTGCGTGAGTTTTACTTGCAAGGCTTTTAAAAAGTGTCTCGAATGAATTACGTTGAATTTGGTTCGCAAAATGCTCGTCAAGTGTTGTGCTGAGATGTGAGCTTTACTTGTTAGACTATAAAAGACCTTCGTGCTGACCTCTTGTTCCCTTCTTAGGGGTCATAACTATTGACGTTTCTATAGGAGGGCAACGAGCTTGGCCATGACCTCATACAGTGCCTGACGGAGGCTTCACCCTTACCCGGATTAACGAAAATAAATTGCAGACAACGGCGAGAATGCAGCTCGGCTTGCTATTTGCTTTGAGATACTTGACCTGAGAGACCTTCGTCGTAATCTAGTTTGAGTGACGTAAGTGATAGCACGCCTGTGTTACTGACGTCATCTCGACTTACTTTCAAATATGATTTCAGGACTCGTACATATTTGGGAGCGGATTGGTAAAATAAATTGTGCATGAAATAGTTCTCAGTATGTGGAAAGTTTCGTAAGCTCTCGACACCAGACGCTGGGCTACAGAATACGATAGAAGTGGTATTTAGACCATGAAACATTATTTGCTGGGATAAATGCTATAAACAAAAATTTAAATTTGGTTCAGTTTGATCCCTATGAACTCGTTAGTGACTGAACGAACGATTTCCAATACTACTTCTATAGAAAATAAACTTTTGAAATAAACTTCAGCCATGGTTGTCCCATGCGTCGTCCGCACGAAATGTTTTCAGACATTCACCTGAATGATTCCCCACGTCACCATAAATCTGACCATTTTGTGACCATAAGCCATCTTTGTTCTCATAACGCAGATGCGGTGGGACGCATTTGCTTCTATCTTTCATATGAGAGAAAATTCAGTCGATCTGAAATAGATTCTGCGGTGAGTTTTATGGTTTTGGCACAGCTGGTTATCGAATATTAGAATTACGAAAAACTTGTCGACAAAACCTATGTAAAATCCTACATAAGAGATACAAGGAACACTGTTTGATTTGATAGCCACTGATTTAAGAAACACTGGTCATCCAGCTGAGTTTAAATTGAATGTGTTTTATGCCGCTCACTCAAACGTGCCTTTCAGAACATACCATCATTAATTTAAAAGGTTTTTTTTTTGGCAGAAATATTATTTGTAAAGTGTCGTTCCCGCAATTCTTTCTGGTCACCAAATTTTGCCATCTTACCGATGTGTATTCGCCACATGCATTTATTGTTGCAAAAAAATACCCATCTTCCACAGAATAGTTGTCTCTTTCAAGCGACGGAAAGCTTTCCATTTACCAATTCCATCCAGTTTTCGTTGATATAATATTTACAAAAGCCTGGAAAAATTTTTAATTCCATTTCAAAATTTTTCTTGCATAAGAAGTTTTAGTTTTTAACATTCACGTTGTCCGAAGGATCTATCGGACGCTGTTGATGCGACTGTATTTAATTTAAGGTTTATCGGAGAACCAATTTATCTGAAAATCATAACAATTTTTTACTTACAATGTAATTACTTGATTGCGTTTCTACAGTTATTTCTACACGAAGAATTGTGTTTCATCCAAAAAATGAATTAAAAAGCTTTTTAATCCAAACTAACTTTATTTCCAGTGTTTTTGACTTTCTGATCCCTATTTAAATTTACCCTTTCAATATTGATCCGGAATAAATGCACAACCTCATCATGCTCATCTGTTTTAATGTTTCATTGAACACATACTCTTTGAGTAGATATGTGTCTTTTATTTTCATAATATTTTAGCATAATTTTCTTTCCCTTGTGGCATAAAGTTTCCCTACCTACTCACCCTACTTGCGATGTGCACTCATTTTTCCTGTAGGACATTCAGAATTACATGCACTTGAACATACCAGAGTCGATCATGAGATCGATCACCCTTTGAAAAAGACATTTCTATTCCTCTCATCCTCTTGAAACTCTCATTTCTTTAGTACGCTGTGTTTCAAGAAATTGTGAAAGTAATAATTGCACGGAAGTGTTTCTATAGGTCATTTTTTTCATCTTGTACATTTTATTCTAATTTTTTAAAGCAAATTATTACTTTTTTTGCAAGTGCTTTTGAGCACGTATACTCTCCGTCGTAAACTGTCTTTTTTTCTGGTCCTTATGATTTGAAATCTCCCAATTTAAAATACCTTCTTATCTCCTGTTTTTTCATCTTGAGGTTTTACCAGTATACGGTGCAAAGAATACGCTCAGTATTTGCATCATGGCAAGAAAATAACAACAATTTGGTTATTGTGAAGAACTAAAAGCTTTGAGCGCATTGAGCATTCTCTGGTAGATCTTTACCTCAATTGAGTGCTTCTAAAATTATTTACGTATTATTCTATTTCCATGCCGTCGCCTTTGGTTTGAAATATTTAATGTACCATCCGAGAAATAATCAGAAAAAGTAAATTATAGTTCAGAACTTTTGAATTTCTGGGTTGTTAAAATTAATCGCCTTTTGGTTGTTACCTTCATATTTGTTGTTAAGTATTTGAATTTACAGAGAACTTCAGAGGCTGTTCTGCCTAGTTTCAATTTTTATATGCGTCCAAAAAAATCAAAACATAATGTTAATACTCAGAGTGAGCTAGTCTTTGTAATATTGTAAAAAATGAAATAAGTTTCAAATGCAATCGAAGTAATGAACAGCTGAGTAACATGATGTTTAAAATGTCCCACACTTTTTTGAAATTTTAAGCAGCTTGCTTTGCGTTTTGCAATTTAAGAGAATCTTTAGAGCCGTTTGCGTTGCTTGAAAATAGGGATTTCAAAATTACAAACTGTACACTGAGTGAGTACGCGTTTACATAAAATATAAGTTTGTGAGGCTTGAACAAAGACTTCAACAATCCCCTTTTTAATCACACGTTTTTCAAAGAGAAGAAAATTTTAGTTAAACTTCTTATAGTGGCGCAGTCAGCATACTTGGTGAACACCGAGAGATTGACTGAACGCTTTTATTTTCAGCCCCAATTTCCTTACTTTAAAAGTTCTCATCACAGAGTCATCCCGATCTTTTCTGAAATAAGTTTTCTGATTTTGCAATCAACATTTTGCGAAGAGTTTTCGATCAATGCAAAATCCTAAGAGCTCGACGCGTTGAGACAAAATGAGCTCCGTTTAACGACAGGCTCGAGAATTTCACGTCCGGAATCAGACATATCTTCTTCGGGTGATTCATTTTGCAGGGAACTTTTTCGCGTTCGTTAGCAATTTTTTCAGGGATTTGCACGTCGGAGAGGTCTTGTAGGATTTTTTACCGTCCATTGCATTCAGTGTATCTTAATTCTCAATGATTTGATGAATTTTTCACGTGATAACTTCAATGTATTCAAGTAAATCAAAAGAGTTAAATTTTGATATTCTTAAGATAAAAAACATCATAAAAAGTCCTTCTGTGCTTCCGAGACGATTATGAAACAAAAAGAAATAAAATTTAGTGTTCTGAACGCAAAAAGAGTAAACATGTACATAACAAAGTACAATTATAATGTACAATTTGTGAAGATGGGATGAACTTCAAGGAATAACTAACTTTAACTTTGCACACATTTAGTCCAACCTTAAATTACTCGACTCAGTCAATTTTACTGCTCACAATGCTCTCTTGCTCCAGTTTCGTGTTTTGGATGAATGTTCAAAAAGAGTCGTGAACGTATGTGGTAAAGAGATCAGAGGTGTAACTCTATAGCTGACTGATGTTAACATGATGGTAGCGCACCCGGAATTCCCTAATCTGAATCCTGTGTTCTTTGCTTTACTTGAGGTGTCCTAAGACTGGCCACATGCCACGCTGCCATAATGTGCTAGACGAGCAAGGAAATAGCGTTGGTCTTCTCATCAAAATTATAGTCATCTCCAGCTGCGGATTATCGCATTCAAACCGAAATTGTTATTTCTATTCGTTCATTTAATTGGCTAATAGCATTTTCATTCCATCAATTAGCGTTATTTTCATGAAATCTGTTCCAGGTATTCCTCATTCTTCAGGCATGACAATTCTCAGTGCATCAATGACCCTTTTTCCCTAGCATCCGCTGTCGGTAGGGATCTCCCACTAGGCACTGCTACTCCCTTTACATCAACTAGCGTTGTTTCATTTCTCAGTGTTACGGTTATTTTCCTTCCAAGATTTACCACTGTAGCTCTTTATTGCGCTGGAGCCATCACCACCCAGTCAGCGCGGCGCTTTTCAGCGTATTACCATTAGCAGGGCTTTATCAAACAGGGCCTTAAAAGTTTCACCTTTAACAAACGTCGTTACCGCATGCCAGAAGTCTTTCATACTGCTCGCAAAAATGGTTCGAACTCACTCGGTTTTGGTGTAAAGAAGGATGGACTTTTCCGGGGGATGATGGCAGATAAATTGGCTAGTCTCATTTTTCCTGTCTGCAAAATTGGGAGATCTTTGCAAAAAATCATTCTTGGTTTACTGCGCTCGGCCTGATGAAAGTCAAGGAAGCTTTAATATTCCAGACTTCAGCGGTTTCTTGTGGTAAGGATGCGTGTTCTGCCGTGCAAATAAATTCCAAAACTTGAAAGAAAATATGCATAAATTGAACGTTGCGTCTAACAAATAATCTCATAAATTTTTTTCAAAATCTCTTAAAAATCCTTTTTTTTTAACCACCCTGGTGATATTTTCTACAATGCGAACAAGTTAACGATATTGTTACGCATTCTAATTTAACGTGTGAGAGCGCACACTCTATGTATATTTCATGTGCGCTAAACTACGAGAAATCTCCTAAACTTTTCAATCTGTCCAACATTATGAATTTTCTGATCAATCTGTCTAACACTATAAATTTTGTGTCGTAACCCGGCGTTTACAGTTAAATTTTATGCAAAGATACTAGCGCTTATTACTCAGGCTGTGAGAATTTTACAGAGGCGCCCTTCATAATTTGGGCCATCCTGAGAAGGGTAAGGGCGGTCGTGCTGCGCCCTGGTGCTCTTGGAGGCCGTAAGCGTCGCGCCTTTACGACGTAGGCCAGAGTTGTGGCTTTGCTGCCGCCATCGCGCAATGCTCTCGCCAAATTTAAACGTAACTTTGAAGGTACCGGAGATGTTCTCTTCCTGAGATCCTTTTCTTCGAATAGCACGGCATGCAACGCGCGTATTCTGAAACGTTGTTCATCCAGGTGTATTTGGAAATTTTTTTCTTGAAAAAATGCAGTTTACATGCGTATGACTCAATCTTGTCGTTCGCGCATTCGATATCGTTATCTGTAGCTTCTTCTGCAGTCATCTAATTTTGATAAAATGCAACCCAAACACCCGCGTAAAAAAGAGTTTTACTCGTGGAATGTCTCAAATATATGCAAACCGATCCGAAATTACCTCATACATTTCAAGTATTTGTAAAATGTAAATTCTTGGAGATGAAAGGGATTCAAAATCAGATGTGAAAAGAAATTAATTACTCATTAGTCGGTCCTTCCCTATAAAAAGACATCGCGTGACAATGATAGTTTCTGAACTAAAGAGAGAACTTTGAATTCAATATTTCCCTCTCATTATCATCATGATCTCTGATGTGGGAATCCCTCCTCACTACTTCAGTTTTCGATTAGGCTGCGATTTATGGTACTGCTGGAGTACTAACCATAAATTATGCTTTAGCAGTACATGTATTCAGTCTACTTTCCATTTATGAGTATATTAGCATTGAATCATCACGATTCTGCTGCATTCTGTGTATATTACTTCGTTTTCAAAGCGTAAAATATTTAAAGCATTACTTAATGGCTTCGAATTTTTTTTTATTTGCAGTGTGGTATCTTCTGACTCCTTTATAATCGGAGGCATTTTAAAAAGTAGGTGATATAATAACAATAAGTTCTTTTGTGGTCTCTGATTTTTAAATTTGATACTTGATTAAAACTAAGTCTGTGGAAGCAGTTTTGTTCGTATTTTTATTCCTTGCATCACTAGAATTTGCGTGCACTACAACGTGAAGTTCAAAATGTTGCATCGTTATGCCTGCAAAGACCAGTACATAGGTTGACGCGCAAGTGCCCGAAGGAAACAAGTTACTGAGCTGCCAGGTGCGGACTCTGAGAACAACTCACCTCCACATGCTCCCGTGACCCGTAAAGGCGTTCGAACGCACAAAACTATGAATAGTCCTCGCTAAATTCATACTATCCCAGCGTCCGGAATTTCTCCGTTGCAGCGGATGTGCAATGAATATTTTAACAGTATTGTTCCGAAAGCCGGAGAGCTGACTACTATATTGGGTTCTTTGGGCGCTTTTTTATTTTCTATTCTTTCTATTTACTTGAAGTCTCTGAGCCTACGTTTACCGTTTCTGTGACATTGACGCTGTTGTGCACGCAGTTATTTTTCTTGCAAATCATAGTGAGGAAAAATGCTCAGGAGGAACGGATTCCACTTATTGTCTTTTGCAAAGAGGAACGTAGTCTACATTAAAGTTTTTAATAAATCAAGGTGTGTGCATTATTGAAGAAGCAGTCTTTTATTTAAAGTAAAGCCTTCGAGGTGCAACTAGATGAAGTTTTGAATTAAAACTAAATTTGTCCATGTTGCGAGTGAAATATAGAATGAATTTTAAATAAGAGTGACAAAACTTCAATTTTGAAAATTCCTTTCCAAAAGCATTGAGAAGTACAGATGAGTCTGTTTCATTCAACGTTTATTTACTTTAGTGATTGAATACACTTTTTAATGATCTAACATTATGCCTGAACTTATATAAATTTTTTTGGGGAAAACAGTCTTAAAAGAACTCTCAATTGATAGCACATTAAACGTTCAAAAAGTTTAATTTGTTATTTTTCACGGGGGAATTTAAATGAACGATATGTACTCTTCAATTAGTGAGAGTAAACTTATGTGACTTGGATCACGAAGCAATTCAAATGTGCAGTGTGCGTATCTTCGGTTCAGTAGAAACAAAAAAAAGTGAAGATATTTTTTCAACCAAATTTACTCAGAATAAGAAAGAAAGGGATTGACTTGAGTCGGTAAAATGCAACCCTTCTTTGGTTCACTCTCTCTTTGATGATGTAAGTTTGCAAGAAGCAAAAATAAGTTACTGCTTGTACAAATTTTCCCTAATGTCTTTTTGGACAGTCTTCCAAAGTATTCGCTTTTTTATTATTGTTAAATTGTTTTGACGCAGCTGTGTCAATAATTTCGTTCTCATAAATTCCACGTCAAAATCGAAACCAGCCATGACACACTGATGATTATTGGGTTCTGCAAAAACTTCATGAAAGACGAAAAAGATTCCTTAATGGCACAATCATTCTCAACAAACGGCCTTCAAAGAAGGGAGAAATATCGTTAGCGTGTAATAGCTAGAGCTATTGTAGATATAATGGGTCGCAAGGGAAAAGTAGTTTGGGAAACCCTTAATTGTTTCAAACTTAATACAAGTGATTTTTAAAATTTTCCACACATCTTCAGCAATGAAATTTTCGAATGAATGTTTTCAGTGAACTTATTTTTCCTCCATTGTGAACAGAAGTCACTTCAAATCAGCGATAAATTTAATGAACTTAGGAGACTAAAGTAGAGCCCTTTTTTTTTATAAATAACGAAAACCGAGAATAATAACTCTACTTTCTTTTTCAGGCCGAGTTACGTGAATATTTTAACTACCCGTTTCCCGTTGTAGTTTCCCGATAGATTTCCAACTATTTGAACGGCGATATCGGATTACTGAACGATATTGTTTGCGCTTCAAAAACACTCCATTAAAAACACAATAAATTGCAAAGTCATAGCATGTAAGATTAGAAATTTATCAGTGTTTCGAAAAGTTAAAAAAAAATTATTTTTCCCACGACAAAGATACTTGTTTTTCATGCTTGTTTTTCTTGACATTCAGGTTACAGTATCAGCGCGTCTACACCGGCGCCATAGACTCACTACACGATGTTTGCATTTAATGCGAGCTTTAGCAGTTACACTGCCCAGTGTAATATGAGTCCATTTTAAATATCTCATTTTTCTTGGGGTTAAATTCACTTCCCTTGGTGCCCCACCACCCCTCGATGTTGGCCTCTGCATTACCCGTTATTGTGTTGTTTACAGCTAAGTTATGGAGTTCGACGCTATCGAGCATATGATGAATAGGCTCAATTTAATGAGCACGTTACTTCTCACTTTTGATGGTTCCATCATGGGTCAGGATAATACTGAGGAAAAAACAAAATTTTGTTGATTTACACGGGAATGTGCATAATGTTGAAATTCAATGAAATAAGCTTTAAAAATTGTACCTCGCTGAGGACACTCCTGTGGTAAACATACAAGGGGGTTTCCCACAACGTCTTTTCAGAGATGGAGAATAAGAACTCAGCAAAAACGATATATATAGAAGAGAACTCTGATTTGCTCGTGATTCACTCGCCAAGGAAAGATCGAAGTATTCTATCTACAGCATTCGTTTCATGCGAAGCACTGATGAATACAAGCCACAATACTGTTCAGGTCCTATATATAACTCACAGCGAAAAAACAGTGACACAACTTTGCTCTCAGTAGAAAAGTCTTCACGTTAGGTTTCGCGAAGCTGCGGTGTAAAATTGAACAAAAAGTCAACCAGCGTTCTTTTGAATGCAACATGCGAAATTTTCTTCTTCAAGAACTTCTAAAAACTATGGCGCTCAGAAAACTTGTTTCGTTTTGCCCACAGTTGATTCTGAAAAGCTCGTGCTGAGTCATTTACATCCACTGTCTCTGAATTTTGTATAGTTAAATTGCACAAAATCATTCAGAGAGAGTTCAGTTCACTGCGAGATTCAAAACAGATCAGAATATAAGCATACGAGCTGATATATTTTTGCATTATACCTTCAATAGGAAGCAAATGCTGGATATTTTACATCTCTTGTGTCCCACCCTGACCAGCAGCCCAGCACTCACCGTCTGCTATCGCTATATCAAAAGAAAAAATAAATGTGGCTCCATAAAGAATTTTATAACAAAATTGTAATAATGATTGAGACCACTCATTTACATTAGCATTTAAATAATCAAAAGAAAGAAATAAAAAAACTAAATTTACACAACAAAGAATTTAAACCTTACGTAAAAACAGTGCAAATGCTATGTCAAACTCAAATTTCTGTCTTTAACGTAGATTATTGATTTGCTCACTAGCTGTCAATCATCATTTCATTTCTATTCAAATGCAAGATCACAACCATTGAAATTACAGCATAACAAGTTTTGTGTTAACTTACAGCGTACAAAATTTTCTTTACTGCATAGTAGCAGTGACCGAATTTTAGTAACTGCTGTGCGAGGGCTAGTAGAATTGTTTTACATCATTTCAAAATTGAAGCCACTTGTATGCCAATGCAAGGTTATGATTATTGAAATTATTATAAACAAAGTTTTGTGTGAACTTACAGCATACTAAATTTTCTTAACTGTATGGTAGCAGAGACTGAATTTTTAGGAACTTCTGTACGGGGGCAAGAAGAATTTTTATACATCATTTCAAAATTAAAGCTATGGTAAATCTTTAGTGCGGAGCTCGCAGCCTCAATGTGGTCATTACAGTTCCAAGGTGCGGACTGCACTCGCTGTTCTCAAGTTCAAGGCTCGAGTGAACTCATAATTTACATGGTCCCTGCTTGAGTTGCCCGTATTTATTTTGCAGTGTTCCAAGCAAACGTCGGCGTTAGAGCCCGTCTGGGGCACCCACTCTGTTGTGGCCGATGCTAAGCACATCAGGCCTCGTAAAGTGGCCACCAAACGGCCAGCATAAGCTGAAAGGTCGACCCCTGCATTTGTGGCTTGCATGAATTTTTGAGTGGGCACACAAGCGCAACTTTGAAACTGAGCGGCCTCTTGCCCAGCAATGTATCTCGCGGTCGTCTTCGCTCTCGAAATTGTAGAGTAATAACTTTTATCCAGCTGCATCGGGCTCTCCCTGAGCTGCTCATGTGAAATAATGATCAAGGGTTACTACTGATCCCGAACCCCGGAGAAATAAAAGCAGTAAACTTAAGCTTCTTGCTTTTTTCTGAGCCCATCTCGCGAAGTAATGTTCAACAGCCATAGCTGATGATGCACCCGCGGTGAAATAAACATGAGTGCAGCATTTTATGACCTTGAACGACGCATTTGGGAAAGTTGCAATTGATTAGGTTGATGATGATGAGTTTCCTGGATGAATTGAGTATATTCAACCAGTTTATTATCTAATGCCCTGGGTATTCTATCTTCTAGTTAAAGAAGAAAAAATTAATTACAGTTTGATCCCCACCCCGTCCCATTTTCGTTTATGTAAACATGCTAGGGAAAAAATATCCCCGGTAATGACTTTTATTTCTGCGTTCACAGGTTGGAATAATACATAGGTAGAATAATTGACTCTCATCACAATTACACTAGCGGTACAGAGACATACTTCTTGCCCTATCATGTTGAGACCATTATGAATTTCTGTTATTACGATATCGTTTTTCTCAAAGTAATTTCCATCGCTGATGTCCCGAGCAATATCATAAAATTGTTTCCAGCATTGATATCAAAAGATGTCCTTACCACTCTTCCCCAAGGAATATCCTTCTCATCAATGCCCTAATGAGCTGAGACTTAAGTTTAGTAATTCTACCATGAAAGCACGAATGTAGCTCTACTCAATAGCGGTTTTAAGTTCTAGTCTTTGATGTCAGCTCAGTATTGGTCTGAAATGAAGTGTTTTTATTAGTCATAACCTTTTTTCGCTCGCGTCCAGAAATAGCAGCAAATTACAAGTAATTTACAGAAGCATGACAAGGCTTAAATTCTCTTATGATTAAAGTTGAGGGTCTTATAATATTTGCAGGTAAATTCTGCAGGTTTTGAGAAACTAATGCAAGAACTTGTGAAGAAAGCCAGCTCAATTTTCCAGTTCATTCACTGTAACAGAATGCGCGCACGAGCTTTATCATAAGAACTTGAAGATGATTGTAAACTTTCAATGATCAAGTATTTCTTTCTGAGTATTTATGACACGTGTGTTTATTTACGAAATAGTTACTAAAATATTTGAAACACTCAAATTTATTGCTGTCCTAAAAGATGAAATTCCGAATTGATAATAGCAGTTGTAACTAAATTGTTTTTACTGCTTTGCCAAGAAATATTAGCTGATCACCGTGTACAGTATGAACGCCTGCTCATTAGACTGAGTAGTAGAAGTGTCTCCAGCGTGACTTGAATTTGCTTGTCATTTTTCGTACAGGATGCAAAGTTTTGATTCGCTCAGCAAATTAATTTGTGCTGTCAACAGAAAAGAAATCATGAAAGGTTTTTCGTTTCCCTTCAAAACCCAGTCATAAATTGAATCAAGTTGCAGTTATAAATTACCTGCTACCTGAAATGTTTAACTCTGATGATATGCAAAAAAAGTTGAGCCGTAACTTTGTAAATACAAAATTCTAATTTCCGTTAATTTTTTCAGTTTGAAAAAATTCGACAAATGCGTATATATGTAACATATCTACATTACTGCTTCAAATTTTCAAAGCTTAATTTACATAAACTGTAAAAAGTGTAGCTTTTCTTGTCATGGATTCTTCCCCAGAAAAGCAATCAGCATCAGCTGACCTTTGCACAAACTTATTCCAAAGCGTATACTCAGGTTCCCTTAATGCAGGTTCTATCAAAAAATAGACGAACGAAGTGTTTTTAGTGCACTCTGTTATGCCAGTTATCCTGAAATAGGCGGCAAGAAACGTTCTGAAACTTTAATGGCGCCTGAAATTTTACTCACGCTATTGATTTGCGTTCGTTAGTTAGGATTGAGATCTAAATGGTCATTTCTTGTGTCAGGTGAAGGATGAGAGAACAGGAGAGGTGGCCGGCAACACCTCCTCTCCGCACCCCCTGCTCACGCTGCCGGGACTTACGGCCGGCACAGGCTATGTCGTGCAGGTGGGGGCCTTCATTTCAGCATGATATTCATTTATTTGCCCAGTGATGAACCTCTTTAAAATATCAACGTATTACTGGACGGGAACTGACTGAATGAGTTCCATCCAGTCGGTGATGTCATGGCAGTCATTTCTGTGCTCTATTCCAGTGCTGATCCACTTTAAAATTTCAAAGTTTGACTGGACTGGAACTGACTGAATGAGTTCCATCCAGTCGGTGATGTTATGGAGGTCACTTCTAGGCTCTATCCCAGTGGTGAACTACTTTAAAATATAAAAGTTTTACTGGACTGGGACTCACTAGATGAGTTACATGGTCGGTGATGTTCCTTTCGCGGTTAGTTTTGCTTGATGGTTGATTTTTCAACTTGACGTTTGATTCTTCAGTAATTCGTCTGAAGAAAAGTGGAGTTTTTAGTTATCGCATTGCAAAGTTGGTTACAAGTGACTGAAGACGATAATTAACCAGAATGACAGTTCATAGGCCTTCACACTCGATGTTAACAAAATATCTAATCTTTGCCGATATTTAATATATGCTAGACGTGAGCTTATAATTTCAAATACCTTGTTTCCAGACAACAAGAAAAACCTTCTGATACGGATGCTCACGTTTCCCTACTGCAAAATCTATTGAAAAAAAAGATAACTAGAATAATGAAGTGTTTTGTACATTCTGTTATATCACATCCTGTTCTGTTCTGACGTGTGATCCTTAGATTCGTTATTGCACTGAAAGCAGGAAATAACCCCAGAATCGCACAGTGTCTCGCACAACTTTTGGCGCGGCCCAAACATTAAGAAACACAGTCGCTCCCAAGCCAGCCAACGATACCGCAACTTTACTCATCTGCGGCGGCCCAATACATGCTCAGCAACTTGGGTCATCAGATGCAGGAAAGTTTGTAAGCAACGCTCAGCTATTTTGATTGCATCATTGGTGCGAGCATAACTGGGGTGTCGGCAAACTGCAATTGCGGGAAGCAGATCGTGTTGCGATTTGCTCAATAACAAGTTTTCATGTAGTTTTCCAAAGGTTACAGTAATAAGTTCTATGTAATCATCGTTCTCGTTTGAACTGTCTAGGATGAAGTTGCAGCAATAAATCGAAATGATTCTCCTTTGATACTGCAGAGGAAGATTCCACGGTACGGTAATTTTTTCAGTTTCATTTTTCACATGGAAATAATTGGAGATAAAACAGTCAAAATCAGAGGACAATGCAATAATAACAGCCGTGTGGTGGTATAGTGCAACACAGACGGGCATAAAATTGTTTTCACTGCGTCCATACCGAATATTCTTTTGTTTCCTCAGGGATCAAATGAAAAAATTTTGACTCTAAATGGCCTGCAGCCGATTTTTCCCCCAATTATAATCTATTACCTAGTATATTGAGTGTTAAGTATGGAATACATCAATCAGTTATAATTAGCATCTTCTAATACACTGCAAAACCTAACTAGATTGTGATTTTTGTCTAACGTTTACGAGTATTTATTTGATTTCTTCACTAATTTTCCTACTTGATAACTGTAACGCGATCGTGAGATTTCTTGCTCAGAGCTCATTTTATTCAGAACAATAAATTGATACAAAATGCATCACCGTATAAACCTTTCCAGGTTTTAAACTACAACTGTTAAGTATTGAAGGAGGCTTAAATTTGAAAGAGGATTTTGTGTACCTATGTGCAGTGAATAATTATACTCTACTTTGAGAAGAAAAGTATAATGTATTATTCCAAAATTCTACAAAGATTCCACTACCAGCTCAGAGAATGATGAACAATTGTGCGTCATCACAAATCATTTCCAGATTTATTTCTTAACGAAAACATTGATGTCTGTTAAAGAATAAAATAATACCTGGGCGCTTTGAAAGGGAAGACCGCGCTCAGCATCTACGAATTAAAGAACTTGGCTTGAAAACGAAGTGCTTCTCATTTTAATTGATTTCTTTGATCCAAAGATATGTCAGTCAAAGTCGCCTCCTTTGAATAAAAAGACAAATATCAAATACAAACATTCTCGTTTTGCGATCACTTTGCAGGCTGATTTCTCTACCTTGAAAGAATGATAGTATCCTACATCACGAGCATTGATTCAGTCATATTAGTGCTAAAATACTGTAATTTTTCCTTGTTCGATTACACGTCTTCATAATCCAAGGTTCATTCATTGATTCCCAAATTTGACTAGTGCTATATTTGATTGGCTGCCAATATAAGAACTGGGCCACAATCTATCCTACCTAGGAAATGTAAGACCTTATCCACAAACCATAATGCTCGACGACGCTCTATTGCCTCAACTTAATTTCCTACTTGACTTCAAAAACACAAACTCACCGCAAACTGAAACCCGATATCATGTCTAAAAAAAGTTTGCCGCAAGCCTTTAATGCCTCATCGCAAGCCTCATTGCATGTTCTCCAGTGTTCGAAGGTGTCTCGAGATCTCATGCCTAGAAAGCAAGCCAAACCTGACTGCTAGCACACCAGGCCCTCGGACTGACCTCCGACGTTGAAGTTTACCTTCACACTTGGAATCTCGCTGGGCTCAGCGTGTGTGTGTGCGTCAGTTATGCGTGCTGGACATCGTCCCTGTCAGAAGATAGAGCAGCACTGAGCGAACTTGTGGCGGTTACGAATTACCCATAAAGAACGCTTGGCTCTACAGAGAGTTGTATGCAAATTTTATGGCTGTTGGTCCAAATTGCTTTGATATTCATGGCGGACATGGCACCGTGACATAATTATTGTTCGCCTCAGCGTGTCTGAGAATATTATTATCACGACCAGAGGGAATGAACATATTTTCTGGAAGTAAAACTGAAATTTTATTAATGCACAGATGGTAGGGCTGTATTGAGGCGGGGGACTCTCATAATTATTCTACAGCTGTAGATTAGCTGAGCACAATTTTAGTAATCTACACTAGTCGGTTGCATTTATTTTTGATGAAATAATGGCTATTAAGCTTTAAAATTCATTTACTTGAAACAAAACAAACTTAGAAGCCGCTTCGGATGGATAAACTGAACTTTTTTCTGTTCTTTTTCGTGGAAAAAACAGACTTTTTGCAAAAGTTTTCTTATCCTTAAAAAAATTATTTCAAAATTTTGTTAGAAAGGTGATAATTGAACCTAATAATTCAATTTCACATAATAGTCAGTATTCATTTTGAATGTGGTCGTATTTATTACTTACTAGCCTCACGAAAATTTCGATACAAAATTGTGCCATAAGCACAATGAAAAGATATGAGCTCTGCAGTCGAGTTATGTTCCTCCAAAAAAGATTTGAACCTCCTACAGCATAACAGCGAGCTGCGTCTCAAGAAAATGTTTCAAGGCGCACAGAAACTGGCGTAGAAAGTTGGTAGCATTACAAGTGCGAATTAATTGCAGTTCATGAATATTTTACTTAAGCTTACTTGCACCTAGCGTGACTGAGGAACACTGAGGAGCAATAAAATCGACTTCTTTTGAAATTAATGTGGTTGTTTGTAACGAACATTTTACCCCCCGCAAAGGTGTGGACGTTCAACGCTCGGGGAGCTTCTAAACCATTCGTGCTCGAAGGCTATGCTCTCAAAGTGGCAGAAAATAAAATAGGTAAGTTGGTTCTTAGTTTTAATTGTCAGGGCACTGAGATAATGTTATTGAATTCACAAAATTACTTTATTTAACATTTACATATGCACAAAACAATTACATACTTAGTTTTAATTGTCAGGGCACAGCGATGATTTTCCTGTACTCACAAAATTCCTTTATTACACAGGTACATTTGTACAAAATAATTACACTTACGGCTTTTTAGGCTGCGTTCATTATATCGTGGAGTATATGAAACAAACAATGATTATTATATAAATGATCCATGGCGTGATGATAGTCATTTGCCAAGCAAAAAGTTAAAATTGTTCATTTGTATTTTGTGTGATTATAATATTGGGCAGACTAAAACCCTTTTGTTGAACTATTCAAAAATGCTTCTGGATTATTTGTTGCATTGGCATCATATTTTGTCTGTAAATGTTCACAGGTACATTTGCACCTTTACAAGCTATGCAAACCTGCATGCATGCGTTCACACGAGCACACGCTCTAGATAAGCATGAATACACATTTTTTAAAAATAACGTTATGTACATTTTTGCCATGCCATTGTAAACTGACACACAAGCATATTTCCTCGAACATTCTCCAAAGCAAGTGTCCCTCTCGAGATGCCTGAGATGGGGATCTAAATATACGCTGAATCTCTCACCACATTTTGAAAAATTTGTGTTTCTTATCGGTAAAGATTCATAAAACGAAGTCATCGTGCATAGCAATGTCAACGGCAATATTATAACCGCATGAACACCAAAACACAATGGCGGACCTGGAGCCTTCTTAAATAACGTGACTTTGTCCACCAAAAATGTGACTTTGTCCACCATAGCAATATCAACGGCAATATTATAACCGCATGAACACCAAAAACACAATGGCAGACCTGAAGCCTTCTTAAATAACTTGACTTTGTCCACTAAAAATGTGACAGGTGCTTTACACGGAATTCATGTTTTCTATTTTGTATTTTTTCGAGTGTTATTCATCACTACCTTACTCAACATTTTGAAAGTAAATTTACAACTTGATCTTTACTTACAGATGGTTTGAGAGTCAAATATTTTGAGCTGTTTGTAATTTATGTCGTACATCAATCAGATCAATTTAAAATTTTTGATGAAATGTTTACCACCATTAAATTCTTGTCATTCCATTCCGCTAGCATATTTTATGACATAGAATTTAAAATTTTAAAATATTTCCAACTCAGTGTGTGTAACAGCTCTTGCGAGCGGATTACACCTGATTTACACCCTTTTGTTTGTTCTGTGTTCCTTCCCAAGAGAATAAAACAAATTTAATATACGTGAATTGAATTGAAAAATGCTCACTTTTCAAATAGTCTAAGAACAAATTGCCATGTTTTGGATTACAAAACAATGCAAATGAATTTAATGAAGCTGTACAAAGGAGCACTAAAGTACTAACGGCCACTTATAAAGCTTTTTGTATCTAGAATTGACATCCTAATGTTATAAAAGGCTAAAAAAAATTTTGTCACTCATAGATAATCTTCGGGGAACATCTTAAGCTAAATGTTCTGACATCCTTTTATCTACAGCGGGCCACAAATTTTATGCTTAACTCATTTCAATTCGAGTTTACAAAAGCATGGAGCTAGGCTGTGGGCACCCCACACATTACGAAAATGGAACAGCTTACATTAATGATTCTAAGTGTAAATCGATCTCAACAAAACTCTAAGAGCTTCAAAAGAATCGCTGTCGTGGAAATCCTTTCTTCAGTTCAACGCGTTTAGAAGCTAAACTCATAAATTGGAGAGCTTTCGTCGAGTGTTCTTTCGAAGTTTAACCCACGCGGTATCTTGTCTCTTTAATGAATAAGAGCGACAACTTCATCCTCCACCTAAACTTTGGCCCGGTATCATGTTGAAGTTCTTCGCGACCAATGATCCGTTCGTCATGCGATAGACTCGTTCTTGTCCATCGCTTGGGATTGGCCGGCGACTAATAGCAGGAAATCAAAGTCGATTCCGATCGGTTAGCGCCAATTTCTCACGCCAGAGGGGCTCTTGATTTCTTTAACAGCTACGCGGAAAGCGGCTGTTTTGACATATGGCAATTCATTTCCGGCGGAACTGGAGAATTGCGAAAGGCATTTTCTTTTTTCGCCTTCCTGGCGGTGATTTAACCTTTCTTATTGCAAAGGAAGGCGATATTAAAGCGTCGAAGCTTCCAGAGCGTGAAACTCGCTCGAATATAAATTTCATCCTCAAACCTTTATTTCGACGCTGTGTTGTATAGATGAATTTCGTTTCCGTACATCACGGGGTGAAGAATTGAGAAATGCTTTCCTTGAATACGGCTTAAAGGCAATGAAAAAGATTTTGTGTAATGACATGAAGAAGCCAATCTACGTAAGATTAAATACCCTATTTCTAACTCTTCCCCAGTGGCTTCAAAGTACAACGTTACATAAGATGGCAACAATGGCCATAATTGTTTTTTCCGGCCGGGTTGAAGAGAGGCTTTGTAATAAACTTGGACCATGTAAAAATAATTCCAATGCTTTTCAAAACACAAAATCCTGTATTTCTAGAATAACCAGATCGGTTTTAGTATTTAAAAATTTTTAATTATTAAGAATTTACAATCGTAAAGTACACATGCAGTGAAATATTTCATTGAACTTTCACTTTCAGTTATTATGTTCCCGTCACCCGTAAGGTAGAGATATTTTTTGGTGGTATTTTTTAATTGTTAAAATGGCACGTTTTAAAATTGATTTTAATAGTCAATCGATGATCTGCACTTCTGTACAATAGGTAAAGCAGAGATGTTGTTTTCTTCTTAATCTTAAGAATAAGAATAAGGAGTTTTGCTGCCATTTCTGCCAACTCCCAGTGAACTGAAACAATTGGATCGTATGCACGATCCAACGACTGCATTTATATTCACTTACCAATCATCTCAGTCGCTTGATGAGGTTATGTGCAAATTCAGTGCCGTTTCTTGACGACCATGCAATAGATTTAATAATATAGATCTTCAACCAAGTTACGCAATGAATTTTCCTGCGTGCTCAGAATTTGTAGACTCACAAATAAAATCGTTTTTAACTTCAATGGGATTGAACACCTTCTTAGTCTCACTTGTAAACTTCCAACAAATACCTGAGTTACAGGTGTGTGAGTTACAAATATTTATCCTAATTAGTAATAGTTATTATTCTGTAATAATTAAATGATGTTTCGCACAAAGTGGTCAGAATGTATACGAAGGTTAAAGCTAAACTCTGGGAGCATTTTTTTGCTTCTAGACTCTTTATCTTCATTCGTTTTCGCTCCAGAAACTGGCAAGGTGATTAAAAATCAACCTCAAATAGGACAGTTGAAAAATCGAGAGCCCATATTCCAGCTCGTACTTTTGAGAAAACTTTTCCCCAAAGCCGATTTACTCCCGTAAACTTTTGAACTCTGATTTCATACATTAACAAAAAAATTTCTTTTAATTTTCAATGATCAATTTCGGAAATGAATATTTCTGGCGCTAGATTGTCGCAACGTCATGGACTGCGTCCTCTGAATCGTCGATTGAAACGCTCACTCAAATTAGCAGTTTATGATTGCTAATTTCCAATATTTAATTGAGATTTATCATGTCATTTGAAGCTCTCGTAGGTAAGGATGCAAGTGATTTTAAAAAGCGGTCACTGAAAATAAGTGGATAATGAACATTTGGCGACATTTTTGACGCCGGAAAATTAAGAGGCTGATTGCCTTCGGATTGCAGGTATGACTGGAACTATCAGTAAAAACTTCCGTTTCTTTTCTCACTGTTGGTTTGATTTTAACCGAATTTAGTTCATTCTATCCATAAATTTAATGTCTGTACATCGAACAATTCATTCTCTGCGAAGAATTTCATAAAGCGTTAACTAATTACAAATGTACATTTTTTCGGTCGTCCTCTAAGGGAAACTGAAATCATCATGCATCTCTATTTCCCTTCTAAAAAATGAAGTTTTCGGACCTCATGTTTTCACTTCAGCCATTCATTGAGTACTGTTATGTCCTTAAAATAGTTCTAAAGCCCTAAGTATTTTTTTCGATCGCAAAATTTTCTTACAGTCACAGCCCAATAAGGCTGCCGGTGGTGTGGGCAGAAAAATACTAAAATGTATTTTTCGATTGAGTTTCTTACATACTTAACCACTGCCAAGTCTTGTACCTGACGCGTGTCTCAAGTCTTGTAGAGCGTTAAATGAAATCGGCAACTCCGAATGAACAAAGCCAGTAATCCATTAAAGGGAAAATGGAAAAATGAACGAATGACCGTACGAACAATGTCTCTTCTTATCCAATGGAGTTTTCAGTTCCCTCAGCCCAGTCATTACTTAAAGCTTTGTGTCGGGCTCCCAAATCCTCAATTCCATCATCTCGCCTCGGCCACCGCCAGACCTGACTTACTCGTCCCGCCCCTCTTCCCATGTCTCCTAATCGTTTCTGTTTTTCTAGTTTTTATTGCAGTGAATCAGGTTCTTCATTTGCTATATTCACGCAGGCATGAAGTTTCTCATGGTTTTGAAGTGGAGAAAGATTCGGTCGATTCATGTATCTGTTTGCCTAATCTTCAGATTAAACATATTCGAGAAATTTTTACTAGAGACATTTTCAAAACTTTGTTATCTTGCGTCGACTCTCAAACCTCATCGTTGACATGTCTGACATTTCAACAATATGTTGAACATTTAAAGTTTGAAGGGCGAAATTTTTATTTGAGCTTGTACATGCTTGTATAAGAGCACAACACGGAAATGTTTCTTGGTTCATGCGCCCATCGGTGTCATGAAGTACGGCTAAAAATGACGCATTGTCGTAGGTAATGAAAAGGTGCGCAGCCTAATTCATTCATTCAGAAATCACGAAGTAATTAATCTTCACTAATAGTATTAAGACTAATGACCTAGGTATTCATTAAATTGTACACACAATGCGATAAGTGTCTCGAAATTCCTTGAATTCAGAAGAAAAAGCATCTTGTTTCTTATCGTATGACCAAGAATATGATCACAGAATGCAAGTTTGGTATACTTAATATTTAGCGTTTATTTATGAGAACGCTATGAGAACATAGGTTGTAGCACACGGTGATGAGATATCCACACGGTAGGCAGTTGAATTTCTTGCGTATCATCGGCGTTATGCGTGACATGAATGTCATAAGTCACTGAATGAAGATTTATTGAATCTGGAGACACTTTAATGGTGATCAGCATCAAGGGCCATTACACTGTGTTTAGTGCCGTTGCTATCGGCTTTTCATCGCATTGCTTGTGACTGAGAGTAATTTAAATGTGAAGAGCTAAGCCCGTAGAGTAAAACATGAATTTTACCTACGTTTTTCTGATTTGCAACCCTATAGCCAAAATGAGTCGGAAGGCTGTGAAATTGTACAATGAATTTAGTTCTCACACATTTCATACTCATGACGCAGAAAATTTGAGCCGTAAGTCGTTAGTTTGTTCGCTGTCACACGGCGAAAAAACTTAGTCAAAACTTCAGGTTCATTTATCAATAATTATAAACTATATTTTTAACAACCATTTACCGTAAATTACGTTCCTAATACCAACCATAATATCTCTCAGCACCAAATGTGAATGTAACACTTGCAGTTGAGCATTCGAGGGGCCATTCGAGTTGCAGTCATGGAAAAAATTTCCGTTTACTTCTAAATTGTTTTTGCTTTCAGGAGAATCAATCATTCGAGTGTGAAGCTGTTATTTTTACTTTCTCTAAGCCAACTATGCATGGAATAAAAAAACAGTTCATTTCAATTTATACTCCACAATTCGTTATCACAGAGCGACCTGTAAACTTTTGAGTTTGCCCTGGATTCATAAAAGCAGCGCATCAGAACACGACGTCGCTCCATCAAAAGTTTACTGCTTCAATATTAACCGACAACTTCAGAACAAAAATGTCTACATATGAGAAGATACATTAGCCGCAGGAAATGTCAGCATTGCAATTATTTACGATGCCGATTGTAATTTTTTGGAATTTCGTTTCATCTACTAAAGTAGTTTAGCATCAAGTCTTTCTCATTTTTCTCCGGAGTTTTCTTTATTTGAAACAATGTAGCGATGGAAGAAGCAAAGAAACAATGTGAGAAACAATGAAGCAATAGGAGCAACAATAAAACAATAGGAGCAACAGTAAAACAATGGGAGAAACAAGGCCCACAATGTTTGAATTTACCTCATCATTTTCCAATTGCTGGCACACAGATGACAGCCAGACGAGCGCAAGCGGAAGCCACGTGTCGCTGCTGTTCGCTGCGGCCGTGGCGGGCTGCGCGCTGGTGGTGGCGTGTCTGCTCGCCGCGCTCAGGTTCAGGCGACGGCGCCGCACTCGGCCGCCTCGCTCCGAGTCAGACGACGCTCCCAAAACTTCAGTCAGCGACAACGGTGAGCGTCCTCATGCTCATTCCTCGGGATCTTGCGTTGGCAAAAACGGTAGCTTTCATGGTACGGTAGCTCAATGCCACCTCTATTTGTTTTCATGCTGATTTTTCGTGTGCATAGCGCTGGCAAAAACAATAGCTTTCATGGCGGAAGTGAATTGTGAAGGAGAAAAGTACGGTGGGCCACCTCATGCTTGTTCCTCGGGTTCTTGCGTTGGCTAAAACGGTAGCTTTCATGGCGGAAGTAAATTTTGAGGGAGAAAGTAATTTTTTTATAGTACATACTTCTGGTAATTCAAAATCATTTATGTGAAAGTTAGTTTTGAAGTTGATTTTAGATTATTGAGAACATTGCACTAGCAGATTTTTTATCTACTTTGAAAAGTAAAGAGACTTGGCTGGTGAGAACTGATACTCTTGTCAAGAAAATAACCTTTACAAGGTTTTAGAGATCTAATTACAGCAAAACCATCTTGTACAGATCTTTTGTGATGAACTTAGTGGGGAAACTGATAGTGCGAAAATACTGGGTCAATATAATAAAATTCGGTTTCACATTTTCTTGATATAATCGCATGTAATAATTTTTCGCATATAATACTAATTAATTTTTACATGCGATAATTAATCGCATTTAATAATTAATTTTTTCCTGACTACAAAGTCGTTGGGAATTTGTATCATTTCCATATCTCTACCTTTACAACACAATTTAACACATTGCGTTTTTAAAGTCATAATGTAACGCACATAAACAGTAAAGGGGTGAGTTATTCACTGAAGTAGAGGGCTAGAATTTAAATTTCTACGATTCTAATTTGTTAACGCTATTTTCTAACAGTTTGAATTTTAACCTCTATTGACCAATTCTTTCGCGTAATAAAATTAAACATATTAAACATTATGAAAATGTGAATATATCATAAGTTAAGCATTTATCCAGTAATGAAGTGCTGGAAAACATTTTTTAATTTGAATTTTCACGTAATTAATTCAGAAACATTTGTGAATTGACTTTGGTAGATTAGTCTCGGATTCTCTATTAAACCTATTAGTTATTCGATTAAATCCCCTCACTCTCTACCTCATAATAGTTTCACTAGCCTACTGGAGCCGTCATAATTGACGGCGTTTTTTTAAAGTTAAATTTTTTAATTCATTCTTAGAAACTTTTTTAATTGAACAGTTTAACTGCGTGAGTTCTCGTCTTAAGATGCCTCATTGTTCGTGTATGGATAAAACTTTCGAATAAATTTTGTGCGAGGATTGACATCATTAGAAATGTGCACAATGATCAAGGAACTTATTTGAATGTCACACTTTCATTTCTCAATAATAATTTCAAATGAATTTTGACCATGTTCAGCTTAAAAAAACCAACGACGAACGAATGAGACATGCCGAAGAGCATGTGCCTCTGGTGCTGAAGCCCAGATCTCAGGCTGCTAATGCATAAATCTCAATCATTGCTCTAAGAGACTCATGCGGTGAAGCAAGAAATGCAAACTCGATTAATTCCCGTCAGCTGCAATGAACTCGATAAAGTTCTATAGAGCAGCTCAGTATAATGGCATGCGAGAGCAACGGAAACGATTTATTATGAAAACCTGAAAACGACTTAGTGTTCATTGTTGAGCTTATAAAGCAATAAAGTAAGTCTTCCATACGTCCAAATCAAATTAATTCCTAATGATTCGGAATGCACTCAAGTACATAGTAATACTTTGTAAACGAGCTTGGGGACGAGTAATAATGTATTTCTAAAACCATCCAGTCAATCTTGATATTTAAGTTATGTTGAATTGTTGTAGATACAAAATCGAAATTGCTTTTAGAAACATTAGCTTTTCTAATGTGCGTTACTGCATATCTGAAAGCCTGCAATACTTGAATGATCTGTCCAGAAGGTGACAGGTCATTAGTGTAAAGTGATGTTGACTGTCCACTAAGCCGGAACAATGATCAGAGCTAGATTGCTGTATGCGTACATAGTAGCATTTGAAATGACTTTTTTGTAACTGACTATCTTCGTACTATTTTCATTGGAAAAATTGATTAGTTTTATCCTAAAATCAGAGTTCACTGTGAAGAGATGGCAACATGAACTCGGAATTTTGATTTTCTTATATAAAGCATATAGCTTCTCAGAATACTTGATGATCGAACTGTACGTTATATTATCGTCCCATCAAGCTTAATACATTAGCTAGAAACTCAACAAGAATAAAATTTGTATAAATCATGAAATGCATGAGCTCAGAGTGTGTTGTGCTTGTTTTTTTTAGAATAAGTAAAAAAAGTTAATCCTTCTTGATGATCTTCACCGTAGATCCCGTTTCCATTAAGATCATCTCTTAATTTTTGAATGAATAATTGTTTCCTGTTGCTAAAAGCGTCTAAAGGGAAGAAATGTTATTTTTCAAGTCCACATTCTTCACAGAAAGGCATTTCTGACATCTGCAATGTACGCATTTGAATATATCAGTGCAAATAGTAAATACAATTGCTCCTTCTTACGGGGAGTGTTAGAATGACCCACATTCTTATATGGAATGTTTGTGCGCCCACATCTTGTCTGTATCTGGGTAATCTGGGCACTACCGCCTATATAAGCCGTACTTGTCGAGGCTTAGGTGCTCATTCGATCTAATTCTTGTCCTCTGCTGACACCTGTCCCAATAAACTCCGTCCAACGCCACTCGTGTTTACCTGCCCCGCATATGTGTTGGCCCATATGTGGTGGCACTTTGATCGAGCTCTTCCCGCCGATAGCATCGGGCCTAAGCAAGCTCCGGCCCCAAGTAAACCACCCGGAACGTTGCCGCCTTTCATATCCTACCTGACACAACGGAGCCCCAGTAAAACGGTACATGTTAGAAGGAAATTGAAATTCTCGGGAACTTATTAAGCTTGCATGTTCAAAAGAAGAAACAATAACTGAAATAAATTGGAAAATTTCCATGAACTGGCCAAGTATTAATTCACAACCTTTCCAAAATGTTGAGACATTTCGAATTCTAAATACCTGCAGAACTCGATAGCCAATTATCTTTTCAGAGTCAGAACGGATTTGAAGCGCATTGTATTTTCGTGGCGCTTGGAAACAAAAATATCACTCGGAAAAAAGTTATAGATTCACTGAATTACGAAGAAATTTTAAAGCCCAACATGATACAGTCAATATTTTGATTTACATTCTTGAAGTTTTTTGTTACTCCTCAGGAGTACTTAGCTGACGGTAGTTTATCTCTCTCAGCCGTGTTAGCTTGGGAAAAATGTTAATGCATGGTATTTAGCTTTGAATTCCTCCCACATTGTCCTCTTTGAAGTTCACTGTCGAGTTACAGTTCTGTCCTCATTATGGTGTCCGTAAAATCTTGATGACACTGATAGTTTAAAAACACAGTTATCAAATCAGTACAATGGAAACAAAAACTCCGAAGAGAAGTGGTTTAAACTTCATTATTTTCATATGATTGAGTTTTGCTGTGCGCTTCCAGTGTTGAGCTTAGAAATAAAAGCCATCATTCATTTACGCAGAGTTTGATCGAACAGTAGAAAGAAAAACTCTTTAACTCAAAGTAAAAACGGCAAATGTTATCGATGTATTTTAAGACATACAAAACTCATCACAATTCGACATTTTAATTTCTCGAAGTTTTTTAACCCTTCACGTTCATACTGAATACTGAGCATCCGTTCAAGATGAGTTGAATTTTCAGTTAATTAATTGGCTAAAAATAAACTACCCTAGACTTTAACAACTGGAGTCTCACCTCTAAGTCTATGAGTCTCACCTCTTTCATTGTAGAAGAAAAACATAAATAAACCGGAATTTATTGATGAGTTTGAGCGCATGTCAAGCGGGAACTCGAGGCAAGTCCCTCAACCTTGACGTGGATCAAAGCATTGGGACGTGCAACGTATGATTCTTTTGAAGTCCACAAAAGCCTCAAATTTATGACTAAATTTGTCAGCATTTCACACACGTTAAACTTTCTGTCGAAAAAATATTTGTGTAAATTTGAGAAACTAAATCTGTAAAGTAAAGAGATTTTTGAAAAATAATGAGAAATTCATATGGTAAATTAAAGAGAAACTAATTCATGGTTGCCAGATAGAACATTTACATACTCTTTAAGTTTTGTGTAGCCAAGTGGAATCTAAGCTAAATCTTTCTCAAAAAACATTTCCTAGAGGTTAATTATTTTAAATTATTGAAAACCGCAAAAACTGTATGTTTAATAAAATGATTGAAATTATTTTAGTCGAAATAAAAAATTCAAGTTGAACAATATTTTCAAGTAGGCAAATTTCAACAATAATATTGAAATCAAAATCAAGATTTATTAAACAGGACTATGACTCTCTGACTCCCTTCTAAATTAATTTTCCATCACCATGAGAATAAATGTATAACTTTCAGATTCATCACAATAACGCTCCTATTCCAACAACGCAGTTACCCAGTAATATGTTGAGAGGGTAAAGTTGCCAAATGTTGCTCATCGCCCATTATCCGAATTTTCTCAAGGGAATTACAACGTTTTATGGGTAGTTATCACTGTTGTAAAGGTGAGGGAAACCCTAAAAGGGAAATTTATCATCGTGTTGACAGTAGACGTTACTGAATTTAATTAAAAATATGATAATAAGTTATCAAAATTAGCTTCGGATTCGCTGAGCCCATGAATGAATAACCCATGATAGTGTTTACTGAATCGAAATTAATTATCGTACCTGCATTTAAATTCTACTAACTATTTAAGGTGCTTTGACTATGCAGATGAATAATATTTCCTAATACGAGTATTAGATTACTTATGTGCGACGAATAAATTTGATAGTTTCATTGTTTAATATTGTTGAAAGATTATAGCCTAATCGCAAAAAATAACTAAGAAATGATCTGATTTACCTACATCTCTTTAAAAACGGTATGCAATTTCAATCGTCAATACTCGGAAAAACAAATCTGAACTTGATGGTCGAAAGTTTCTCGGTTAAGTCATTGTCACATGCGAGAAAGTTGTGTTATTTGATGAAAATCGTATTCATTGTCCCATTCTGAATACGTTATTTCTTTATCATAATAATAGTAAGTATAAAATATAAGATTCACAATGGAATGTGAAGAGCAGAATAAATTACCTTTCCTGGATTGTTTAGTGACTAAACGAGAGAATAAATTTGAAGTGTCACTTCACCGAAAAAATACTATTTCTGGCCTGGGAATGACTTTTCATAGTTATTGCACTTTCAATTTTAAATTGAATTGTATTAAAACTTTGCTCGCTCGCGCTTACAAAATTTGTTCTAATTTTAGCGTCCTTCATTTAGAATTCTCTTTTTTGATTGAATTTTTTCGCCAAAATGGTTTTAGGTTTTCATTTATTGAAGATCAAATTGGAAAGTTTTTAGCAAACAAATTCCAAAGTGCTAATGTTGAACCAAATATGACCATTCAAGAACCAAACTCTCAACCAATTTATTTGTGTTTACCATATTTTGGACCGTATTCTGAAAAACTCAAAACTGAATTACTTGCCCTCCTTTCTAGACATTTTACAGGTATAAAATTTCACATAATATTGAGAAACAAATTTACAATTGGCTCTTTTTTCAATTATAAAGACAAACTTCCTTCTACCATGCAGGCCTCACTAGTGTATNGGGGAGGGATGGAGGAGTGGAGGGGATTCGGCGGGGAAGGATGGATGGATGGAGGGGACTTGGTTGGGGGGGTGTAATGATGGGGATTCGGCGGGGAAAGATAGATGGATGGAGGGGATTCGGTGGGGAGGGATGGATGGATGGGATTTTATGGGAGAGATGGATGGATGGAGGGGATTCGGTGGGATGGAAGAAATGTGGTGAGGAGGGGTGAACTCGGTGAGATGGAAGGGTATTTGGAGGGTAAGGATGGAACTCGATGAAAGGGGAAGAGACTTTGTGAAGGGAATTTGACTTGGTTGGAAAGGGAGAAAGAAAAGATTTTTATTTCCATCAAGCCTGATAAATATCATCTTGTCTAACATCAAAACGAAATGACGATTACCCCCGGTCAATCCGGCATCCACTTCCGACACCTGGGTAGTGTGGGGAATTATAGCGTTCTCTCTTTTCGCAATCACCGGGAGAATCACCCGGCTGCCAAGCCGGGATTCAAACTACCGACCCGTGAAGGGTGCGCGCTCTAAACCACTCGGCCACGGTGACAGGGACTTTGTGTTAGGGAGGGAGCTTAATGAGGAGAAAGGGAATTTGTGAGGAGTGAAGAAATTCCGTGAGAGGATAAGAGAATTGGCGAGGACTGATGGTCTTGGTGAAAATTAAATGAGGGTCGAGAGGACTTGGTCAGGATGCAGGAGACTTGGTGAAGAAGAAAAGGATTTGGGGGAAGGAGGGCAATCTTGATTTCGCATAGTAGAACATCTTTACTAATCACATGAAACAAAAGTTTGAACGAAGTTATTCAAACTTATATTTGTTCATGAGTTTTCAAGACTAAAACAAATGGGGAATAATTTGAAAGTAAAAGCAGGAGCGCAAAGAATTCAAAGCAAGAATATGAAAAGCGAAAAGCAAAAACCGAGGAAACCTGATGCTAGAACAGCGGGGTAAAGAACTGGGCAAGGTCGAAAAAGAAAGACACTCATGTTTTTCCAAGTAAAATTCATTGATAGAATTCTGAAGCAAAAACTCACCAAAAAATTGCAGCTTTGCAATTCTGAGACAATAGCGTACGAACGTGGCCGTCGTGAAAGGGATATAAATTTATTTCAGCGAGCAACTCTACTGCAAATCCGTCAAAGTGTCTTGGTGGTCTACCATCTCATTACATGCTGGGTTAAGGCTAAGGTTTGACAGGTAAACGTCCGGAACATTTAGAATAAAATTAAGTTCATAACAACGTTGTGAACGTGATTCTACCAACAAAATTCGTCATTCTGTGAAAATTATAATTACAACAATGTTATAATTATTACCAAAATACAAATTATCCCTCGAAAGATGTTCTCTTTGGAATTTATGCTCATTTTCACGTGAATTTTTTCGATTGCTTGTATTTCATATGAAGTCTTCAGAGGGACATAAATCTCGGCTAGTTCCTTTGTTCGGCTGCAGCGTGGGGGAGCGCGGTGCATATCACCTGAACGGCGCCATCGCAGCGCCGCCACGGCGCAGAATGGGCGGCATGCTGGGCAAAATTGCGTCGCATTACTGCAGTGACGCCGAAAAATTTCTTGATAAAGAAGACAGGAACTCTTGCGGGGGCACTTGATGCGAGTGGCTTAGGTGTTAGGCATCACGCGCAAGATGAAAAATGGGACGGAAAATGTTTTAAAAATGGGTGAACGTCGATTCGAGAAAGCCATAGATTGGCAGAAATAATATTCTGGTGCGGTTGCTCCCGCGTGTGATGAACAGGGAAATGTACAATTCAAAGTTGCTTTGACGCCAAAAATCTAATTTCCATTGGACATGTTATGGTTTGCTGAGTCACAGAAGATCGATTGGGAATGGTTTTTGATCGATTTTGGATTGCTGCCAAGCTCCAAAATTTGACATTCCAGGATAGTCGTTTGATTATTTATTATTTCTTCTGTTCCGTTAAGACATCTTCAACACACAGTATTTCATTAACACACCGAGTGTTTAAGTTTCTCAAGATGGGCACTGCTCATCTTAAGAAACTTAAACTAGAAACTCATTTTCAATAGAAATATGTTACTCTGCTCATTGGGCCGAGTAACATATTTCAACTGAAAATGAGTTTCTAGTGGCATTTGGTAATCTTAAAATTTTATACATTCTATTTCGATTTCAGTTTGTCGTCTCTAGTACGTCTTTTAATGAGAACTCAAGGACTTTATTATCTCGTTGCAGACGGATTCATCAGCAGTTCCACTCTTCACCCATCTCCAGTCACCGGCAGTTTCTGTGCCGATCAGCACGAAGTCGAATCTCCCTCGGCATTCGCACTCTTTCGCTCAATCAAACCAAGTGCGGTCATGCAAGCACTATGAATGTGAAACGCATAACCAACCTCCAACTACCAACGTTGCGCACAAATATCAGCATCATCGTAATCCGGTGCAGCGGCCTCACACACCATCAAATTATTCTCAAGCACAATTTTTAGTGCTTGCCCCACAAGATGTTAATGCACCTGAAGGATTTATGTCCGGAGACAATTCTTTAGGTTCGTCCTTCGTGGACAAAAGCAGTCAAAGAAAGATGCAAAAACCGCCATGCGATGGATGCGATAAACTTCCCAACGAATCGTCCGACAATAACTCAACTCTTGGTGCGTTCTGTCAGCTACCGACGTCCTCTAGCGTGTCATTCAATTTGCGGAACATGCCTTCGAAAAAAACTGAGAAAATTCCAGATGCATCTGGACATCGTTGCGAGTGCAACGGTTCGAAACAATGCTGTGAATATGCACCGTCTGTATGTACGTCGGTCTCCGCGCGATGCGATTCGGTGCCTGAGAAAAGTAGCGTTCGGCAACCTACCTTTCAGTATGCGACAATATGCAGAAGTTTTGCTCTGGCATCGAATGATGAGTTTCCTTCTGCCAAGAGTTCTCAACGTTTTCTACCTAGAGGACTTAGCAGTCATGAGCTTCTCCCAAAAGGCTCACTAGAACCCAACAGTTTTTTAGATCCCGGATGTAAATCTAGCGACGCCAAGTGCGGCACCGTCGATGACAGTGAACTGATGGTAGCTAGGAGACGAAGTACTGCATGTGAAGACACTAGAAAACCCATTGCTCAAATATGGGCGCAGGCTGGTGCTCCATGTCAAGAAAATAAAAGTGACCGCGACAGTTCTCGTCAGGAGTATAAAAGCCGGAATTGCAGAGCATCCAGAGCAGACGTGGGCGCTAGTTTAGGAGAGGTAGCAGATAAAGGAACGAGTGACCACACCCACACTGCCGTGTGTGACAAAACTGGGCGTCTCAACACATCGGCCGCTGCTCCTGTGCAGTGTGTCGCTGATCTCCCGAGAGTAAAGAGAGACTCTCATCAGTACTACACTCTTAAAGTCAACAGCGCGCGACAAAATAGTGAGAGTTTTGTTTAGCGCGAAATATCGCTTATAAATAATTGAGTTAGTGCAAAATGAAATTGTTCCATTGCAATTTCAATATCAGGTCATTTTGATATCATACTTAGCTCTTCAGTTAAGGAATCCGCTAAAAAGACCTGCTCTCCTCAAATTTCCCTTGTAATTAGGTAATCTGGAAACTTAGGTGACTCTAAGTTTGTGTTCAATTATAAGAACATCGTAGGAATTTTAGGAATGAATTGTGTTCCGAATGGTTCTTTATGTTTGATTTGTTTTTTCACTTTCTATTTTACTCGATTTTTAGCTAATTTCTACATCCATTGTTTTTGAAGCCGAACTTTCTTTATGTCTATGCGCGCGACACATCCGAGAATTAATTTTTAAAATCTCACTTTAATAGCCTTCCGTTCTAGATAGTTGTACTTGGGGCTATGAAACCGCAATAAATCTGCTCTCTGAAACTTTGAAACCTATTTTTACAAGCTCTGACTATATTTCTTGATGAAATAATCATCTGAAAATGACTTGTGGTCCAGCTCTATAAGGTGCGTATATTTTAAGAGAGCAGGATACGCTTTCTAACATGAATTCGAAGCAGTTGCTGTTTCGGTTAGTAATTATTCAGCTTCAGTTGTACGCGAGACTGTGAGCTTCGGGATTTGAGTTTTACTCTACAAAGTTTGATTAGGGCTGGATATTGTAATTGGTGGTAGTGGCTATAAAATCCGTGGTGTCATTTAAATTTGTACTTTCTGGTAGATGAACAAATTTCAGAGATGTGATGATTAATTTCAAAAAGAGTAAACTGGTATAGAAATGTGCTTGAACCGAAGTGAATCATAATTTTTTTGTGTTTCTACCCAATTTCTCCCTTTTCAAAAAATGGAGTTAGAAGACTTTCCGCCAACTTTATGTTGAAATATAAAAGGGGATCACAGCTACATTTTCACGAAAAGCGTTACAAAGCTCGAAGAACTTACGGTGCCTCCTTCAGAGCGTTCAGCGTCAGCATACATCCTAAAGACGCGTGGAAAAACTCACGATAACCATGCAAGAAAAGAAGAGAAAGAAAAACCGCTTTCATCCAATAATTTCATACAGAAATCAGCATTAGCTTTTAAAATACCTTAACGTAAAGATCCATAGCTGGATTCCGGATTTGGGTACCATAACAGTTCCTGCAAACAGACATGACAACTCCATGTCTGACAACAGCCACTAATAGCAACTTAGAATCAATACACGATGAAAAAACAAATGGCGCACGGTAGCTGACATACAACAGGCATGTCGGCTTCATGAAGATCGAGCTCACGTCTCCATAAGGGCTGCCCGGCTCTGGCAGCTTCGTCCAATTGATGCATAAAAGAAGAAGATGCCCGGGATCCCCAGGCTCTGGGGCCACAGGCGGCAGGTTGCGTTAGTAATGCAGGCAGCGGGGCTGTGGGGATGCGCAGGGTGTCAAAAAAACGCCTACATTATGACGCTGCCTGGCCAGGGGCGCGCTGCTGAAAGAGGCCCCCGAATTCAAAGGCCTTACGTGACTCGAGCTGATGGTTCTCTTCAGTCTTGTTTTCCACACTTGAATGAAGCTTTTATTTGCTATCGGGTAACTTTTCAGCCGGAATAGAAGTACGTCATCTTAATATGTTGAATACTCTTGACAGTTTTTATGAGTAATGGTCTTATTCGCATGTTTTCTTGTTTAATAATGTAAATTTTTGTTATTTCGTGGTAAAAAGGATTTTTGCCCAATAAATTAGGAAAATAATACCTATTTTCCATGTACATATGAACTGTAAATACTCTTTAAATGTTTGTAAAGGAAATTGAAAATATTGAACTCATATGAGACGAATTACAAATAATTTTTTCGTCAGAGCCAATTCAACTCTCGCCTAACACACACACACACACATAAATATTTCAAAGTAAGACATGTTTCACAGCACACATCTCTCAAAACACACACAATTTCCACCCCAATACACATGTGCGTCTACTCACATCTTCAACACTCGCATTTATACAATTACTAACGGCGCACAAACTTTTCCTCGCCGCCACTAAGCTGCTCTGAAGTCAAGTGTAAAAGAACCATGCCCGGGACAACAATTTTGACCTAACGTGAAGAGCTGCTGTTCACTTCACATGTGATTTTCTTCAGAGCGATCTTTAACGTTAATAATAAATGGATGTGATCCGTAAAGGGATTGAATGGAGAGTACATGTTTGCATGTTATCTACGCAAACTTCTCAGAGATTAGTAGTGAAAGTTGTATTGATATATGGAGACGAAATCTATGACATATTTTATAAGTTTCTTACTGTAACTCTAATTCTGCAAATGATAGGTCGATTATATATGCTCCTGAGCGAACCATTGGTCTTACTCATCCATTCTCCAACTTTGAATTTTGATCAGCAGAGGGTGAATTGAGGCAAGAAGACTTTTGCCATGCATGACGACTTTTTATTTTTTACTCAAATGATCTTTTTAAATAAGTTAGATTACGAGAGCTACAGAACCGAAACTGCTCGTAATGAGGAAAGCGGCTCCACTAATATTTTAATGTTAACGCCTCGCGTATGTTTTCGTAAATTTAAAAATTCTAAATAACAAGGCCACGCTGCTAGAGAATCGCTTGTTCAAGCCACGATTCCAAAAATTCACTCCGCACGCAAATACCGAGAGCGATTTCAGCAAAATAAATGACAGAGGCAGCGACTTCAAATCGAAGTATTTTGAAGCCTGCAGACGTTGCACGATCCGCGTAAAATAAAGCAGGAACTTTTCAGGTAACTTGAATAGGCGAGTGAGAAAACATTTATGGTCGCGTGGCTGCTACATGTATCAAAATTGACTAGACAATGACAGCTGGAAATACCCCCACAACAAACGCCTGAAGAGAAAATTTACTGAGACACCAAGACACGAGGTGTCCTGTTTGAGATGAAAGTTCAAATATGTCGGATGAAAAATGGATCTTGCTATTTTGCAAACGAAACGTGAGCTGAGACCAAATGTACAGATAATGATTGCTCAAAAATTGAGGAACCTTGCCATGCACCAGCATTCACTAAGGATGCCAAATTAAAATATAGGACAGAATTATCGGACCAATCGCTGAAGTTCGTGAAAAAATGCATATCGTTTGTTCAATATGTCATTCTTTGAACTCGCCTCGGCGTCTTTAGTAAATCCTCTCAGTTAGATACATTCAACAGGTCTGTTTTATGCACGATAATGAGTCGCCTCACTCAAAGAATACAACTGAATGACTTTCAAATTAAAATCTGCCTCTAAAAAAACAATTCGATTTTTGGCTTCTCTGGAACAAACAAAATGTGATGAGCAAAAGGTGAACTACAATGCACGTCTTTCTCAACAAATAACGACCATAGAAGGCTGCTCGGGACTCTTGTTTGAGCAATTTTCGCTTGATTGGGAATTAGTTCGCTGGATGGTGAACTTATGATTATTCCCATATTTTTGAAATTTATTTGAGCTCACAGTAATTTTTTCCAAAAGCATATCGCTTCACATCAAAAAGAGAGCATCAAGACTTGAAGAAAATACTGTCCGCAAAAAACAGCCGAGGTTGCGTTTGAGCAGTAATATTTGCTGATTTTCACTTTCTAAATTTGATTTAATCTGCAATTAAAGACCACGTAAGAAAATCATCGTGCGTATCAGGAATAATTATATGCGAACAAGGGATGACCTTGAAAAATCTTTAGTAAGGACGTTGTTTTCCTAAACTTTTTCTAAACAATAGAGAGAAGTTATAGGAATAGAGAGAATTAAGTTATAGGAATGTTACATTCGAATGGTTGAAAATGTACAGCACTGATAAAAGATTAATGGCGGATTGTAGACAGTTGAGTCTATGCAAAGTTCAACCATTTAATATCTTTATGGGGTAAGCATTCAGGAAAAAAATTCATTTCAAATTGTTGATAAAGAACGACACTCAAATGCAGAGGATAATACAGCTGCGCTCGAATTAAGGAAATTGAGGTTTACACCATCGATGGATTGTTTACGTTAACAATTTTTTCTTTACAACGTTGCTGAGCATAAAAATTCGAGAGAGAACCGACCAATCTGTCATACCGTATATCAAAACAGAAAATTTTTTAAAACATCTGTTAGAGCTCTGCGTTTTCAATTTTTTTCTTGAATTTAAATTGGTCTTCGAATAAACGGATGAAAGGTTTGGTTCTGGGCTATTCTCTGTGGTCAACTTTTGCTGAACTTTAACTCGGCATTTTGTCATCGCCTGGTCACAACAATCCCCATGATCATGCGAGATTTAAGATTTATCATTTTTTCAAATAGATTAAATCGTTAGTGGTGCATGAATGAAAACGTCAACGAACATCAATCATAGTCAATCTGATCAACGTATGTCGAAAAACTATGTGAACATCAGTGTACAGCAGCTGAGAAACATCATGTGGAAAACATTCGGACATTAAATCGAAACTAGCATTAGAGATTGTGGACTCTAATTTTTGGACAAAAATCCCCGACCGTGTACTTTGAAAATTTTTTAATTGAATACGGAGCTCCGGTGAATAATACAGTTGAGCTCGCTTGGTCTGACAGTGGCTTTGTCATGCAAACATTCGATATGTTATAAGCACCCGAGATCAGGGTTTGACTGTAATTTCTCAATAATAGAAATAATGAATTTCTCAATAATAGAACTCAATTGCAATAGTAAGACCAAATAATCCCACGGCTCACGAACACCTTCAATAACATGAATTGTCAGGTCGTATCACCTACTTCAATAAAGGATGAGGATTCTTCATTTAGAAATATCCTCGTTTCTCGTCATAGAGACTTAAATTTGCATACCCTTGTCTTTACATGAGAAGCGAATTTCAGATTTCTGCTCCCTCAATGAAACCAACGCAGAATTTATACGTTTGTACTCTACATACATAACGTACGACAAATTCGTTTGCATGTTGCTGACGTTTAATTTTCCGTGCTCTGACAGAGCAGTAACAAGTTTCGATATTGTCGCTTCTGATTTCGCCTCGTTCATAAGTGTGAATATTTATCATCACCTCAAAGCTGCCACTGCTTCTCAGCAGCTCAGCTCTCGAGCAGAATACTCGTGAAGTTGAACATGGCCTCGTTGAGCTAATTGTTGAGAGTTCTGCTGACGACTTCCACGCTGAAGACTAAATGATTAAAAGTTCCTTGCTGAAGATTGATTGCAAGATCCCCGTCAGAAATGCCCAGAATTTCAAAGACCTTAGGAAATTTTAATTCGACATCTTCAGAGGCTAACAAGACGAGGGATTGACTTCTTTTCAGGATAAATTTTTGCTATCGCGTTTGAATTTTTTGGGTTACTTCAATTATAAGTTCATCAGCTTGAATGCCTGTTTCGAAACGCAGAAAAATGAAACGTGACAATTGATTAGGTTATTACATGAGAACGTCGGACGAAGGCTGCTAGAGAAATGTAAAGGACTGAGGGAAATAATATAGTACAGCTAGCACAATTATATTGCCTTCATGAATGTCGCAATCTGATTGTTACATTTTTATGCTTTTTTATATATGATACTTGCCAATTGCCGTAGAACGACAAGTTTCTTAATTTATAACACATGAGGTCTATGTTTTGATATTTGAGAAATAATTTTTATTTTCATTTCTTAGTCTTTCACTTGATTTGTTATCTATTTTGATGCTCAACAGCCCTTTCAAGATGGGTAGTTCTATTCAAAAACTTGTTTAGTTCTGGCGCGAAGTTTTAAGTAAGCCTAAAAAGCTTATAGAAGCGCCCTTCGTTAATACAACTTCATAAGTCAAATTAAATATCGAGCATATTTTCCTCTTCCTTCAGTCAAACGCCGTTCTGGGGCTTCGGTCTAGGCCAGGAAGAACAAATGGGCAGCGACTGGTTACTGACCACATTGTTGGCTCGACATCCAGAAAATGCTGACCAATTGAATTGAGATTTAATTCCTACATGATGCAATGTAGCGTCAGTTGAACTAGACTACGATACTCAGTTAGTGCAATCAAATTGCAAGAAAGCACGAAGAATGAACTGTATTGACATCTTTCTGACTGAGAACATTTCATTTCATGATTAATAACGTACAGTGTGATTCCTTCTTTTAGAGAAGGCTTTTTTTTAGAAATAAAAGCATGGCTCGCCGAAAATGAGATTCATCAATCTTTCATTTCTCGCAGCTCTGTGTGCGTCACGCTGACGTGGAAGCCTTCCATGACTGGATTGGTTTGGGGGTCGACAGGATGGATTAAACTTCGCCTTTGTAAAGTGGGCTTCCAATAAGGCTTCTAATTAAACACATATCACTTTCTTCTTTTTAATTCGCAATTGTCAAGAACATGGCGTGGTGATGAGTAGACCCTAAAAAGTGCAAGCAATGAACAGGAAATATTCTTGAATTTCTTAGCCCGTGCAACACGCAACGTCGGTTTACGTTGTAAGTCAACACGAATTCTGGACTGAGTCTTCAAAATGCTTGCGATTTGATGAAGTTTTGTACTCCAAAGAAATTTCCTGGCAAGTGTAATTTTCAATTTCCATTTCAAATGCTTCAATTAATGAGGAAAGGCAGAATTTAATATTCTTTTGAAACTAAATACCTTTTGATGGACGAATACTCGACGAAAAGAACACAAAACCTTTAGTGGCTCTGCACTGCTAAAATGAGCCATTCAACAAAAGTTAGGTGTTAAATTCTGTATTCGCGTCACACGAATAGTACATTGTCCCCAAAAATCATTCCAGGGCTGAATATGTAGTAAAGTCTTCCTCGGGAATACGTTCTCTCTCAGTTCAAGCTCATTTTTCAGCAATATAGTGACACATTTTGGTTTTCTCAGTGTCCTTACTCGTTAAAAATGAAGTCTTTAACTACCAAGCAAAATGAAAAGAGGCTAAAGTTTGCCAGTAGAGTGTTTTTGATTTAGTCTCCCCTTAATGACGCCTGAAAATAAGTGCTGCAAACTTTTGCACCCAGAGAGCGCTGAGTTTTTTTAAAACACTGTACAAGATGGGGCTTGCCTCTAAATAATGTGAGATCTTTGGTTCAAGTCTCTGGACATCTCTAATTAGCGGAAGATCTTCTTTTCAGTTTTCAGGCAAGTTTGGAAGACTGGGTAAACTGTAAAATAAAGACTGAAACTTTGGCTTTTGTGCGGTCGCCAAAACAGTCTTTCAACAACCCTCCAATCAAATGTTTTTTTTACATCCTGGAAAAAGTAACCATTTTTGCTGAATAATTTTCCCAAAGGACCAAATCATTTCAGATGAAAGGCATCGACAATTAGTTCTATGAGCAGGACTGACGGTTTCATATTCGATTCTAATTACTCAGCCTTGAGGGACGGAACGCTGAGGTGAAAGCAGGGGAAGCTCCATAACTTCACGACTTTGGTTTAGTCATCCGTTATGAACTTCACAATAATTCTTTATGATAAGACTCCAGGCAAATAAATTTATCTACGTCTGTAACATCGAATACAAGAAAAATTGCTTTGCTCATCAGATTTAGAGCACCAACAGAGCCGACCTAGTGTAATAAACACTGCTCTGAATAAAGCAAAGCACGCTGCAGCATCGCAGTTCCGATGATGAGCGACCGCAACTTCAGAAATTTGCACCTCTAATACTTCACGGCTCCCAGAGGCAGCTATCTTGACCAAACATTTCTGCCAGCGCAACAGGCGAAGGATTTCTAACAAAACTGAACAATTACGCCTCCCGCATTTGAGGTTGAGTTCATGGTTACGTGAAATTGGGGAAGAAAAGTGGCAGTAAATACCAATAGATTGTAGTTTGATGGATGGAAAAGTTTAGAGGTCGCTAGCGGTTTTTAGAGATGCAATCGCATATTTGTTCGATTTGCGATAACCTTTCGTGCTTTATTAGAAATGATGCTTTGCTCAATGAGGTGTCGAGCGTCAGGCAGTTAAGCAAGCAAAATTCTCGTGTGGTCATTTAAAGTAGCACAGATAGTGTGAAGTGCGTCGTATTTATTTGAATGAAAACATTTCATTAGGAAGCATTGAAACAGTATAAGTCCAATGAACTACGATTACTCGCTGCACAAAAGATATGCAAATGACTGCTCTTTGAAAATCAGTAATTAGTTCTGGCTGAATGATAGCTCGATTACAAGCCGTTCTATGCCATGCGATCCATTGCTCTAAACAACCAGAAGTTAATTAAGCTAAAAGATTCTCTGTTTATTGGCTATTGTCGGCTTTAAAATTAATTCTTACTTGATAACAATCGAACAATATCAAGGTCGTTCATGATATTGGGTTGTCGGGGTAATGGAGTCTGTATGAAACATTTTCCAAATAACAAAATAAATTCTTTCCCACGCATGAACGAAGATACTCCTTCGACATCAGAGAAGTCTGATGATCGATGATTAATGTTACTGTGTATTCCTCCGGAAAGGCAAGTAACATTTAGTCTTAACATCCACATCTTCGTTTCATGCACTGCCAAAAACAGTTTCGGACATTTAATCATATCAGTGTTTTACGAGATGTTTTTTTGGTGTGGACTCAAAAATTATTTTCCCGATAATAAAAGCAAGAAAGGAAAATAAAAAATTGTTTCTGGGGACATTGGCATTGATATCGTGATTATTTCTTTTAAAATATACGAGCGTCGAACATACCGTCAAAAATGATTGCTAGTGCTGTGTCTCATTTATTTAATTGAGACGTAAATTTTGTCATCAAACTGGTGAACAAATAACAGCATCAAAAACTGTCTATTTACGTGAACATCTGTAAGCGAGTGCCTGCAGTACATGCTTTGCTATCTGTCCAATTTTAAAGACGAATTAATACATCATGTGCATAGACGAGACCAAAATTTCATCAGAAGTGAATTCAATTCATAAACAGATATTTGCAGTGACTGAGCGACGTCAAAGATGTCTCCACTCTAGAGTGGAGACAATGATAATGGTTTTCAAGGCTCTCGAAGAGTTCATTCTCTAGCGTGTGTTTGTTTCATTTTTTCTTTTTCATTTCATTTGTTCCATTTTTTTCTTTTCTTTCGGGAAGGACAATGCTGGTTAAGGAGGAGAAAACCACCAATTAAGTAACCTACATACTGCTTGCTTGACGTGCTCTTGTCCCACCGCAACCCTCTGTAATTAAATTCACAGGTCAACATCCGTAGACTTAATGGCCCGTGCCACTGACGATGGCCGCGCTCAGGTCATAAAGTTGCCCGAAATATGGACCTCATCCAGCAGGTCCTCGGCACCACTCCAGTTTTGGCATTGTTCTCTATTGTTTATGCGGATACAATTTAAAGCGAGATGAACCTTTTTTTAAGCTAATATAAAAGTCTTTCGCTCTTAGAAATTTTTCTGATGGTTATATTAGGTTGGAGCACTCTTGCCAGTTTTAAAATAAAATGATAGTAAAGATTGCTGATTAAAAACGATGGATGGCTGAAAAAAATGATTTTTATAACAGCTATCTTTGCTATCATTTTCAATTTGAAATCTTTCTTGTTTTAAAGGCGTACAGGATTAGGGAAGATATTCATTTTCTGAAAAGGACTCCCACAAAAACTCTGTGTGGTAAAATTAAGTGCTTCTCGGGTATTTTCTTTTTCTCACAAGTCGATATAGGTTGTTCTAATGAAGGATTTTACTTGTAGACTTATTCAAATTCATTTACAGATGTTTTATCATTTCCCAGCATTTAATTTCACATGAGCAATTTATCATTTCTCAAATTTTTTTTCCGGTCCATTGACTGATTTTTTTAGTTTAAATAGAATAGCAAACAATCCATATTTCCCTTAATCTCACTCTATCATGTAAGGTTAAACTCTATTTTTGAGTTGAAACTTCAAGTTGCTGAGGAGTCAACAATATCGACCAATACTTGATTCGAGTTTGCTTTTTTCACTGTTGGAAGTCATAACGGTTAGTATTGTTTTAGGAGCAACTAATTCCTTCGAGGATTCAATTCAAGGGATCCCTAGTCGCCAAAAGTCCAAATTGTAGGAAAATCTTAAGGTCGCAGCACAAAAAAGTTTGTGAATCCAAAAACTGA
>JACJUY010002491.1:19306-33442 GCA_014220935.1 Platorchestia sp. MABIK | reverse complement strand
ACCAGGGAAACTGCAGAAGTTATAATGTAAAATTTATAGAATATAACTGTAAGTTATTAAGCATGAAATTTTAAATTTAGAAAACTTAGCTATTTTGCACGACTAGCAAGCTAGGATGAATGATTAATAGTACGTTTCGAGGCGAGAGTTAAGACAATCAAATCAAAAGCGCCACCGAGATTTACATGCCTGCACTATGAGGGACGAGACATGCCTTGGCTGAGCGTTAATTGAAACATGGTAACAGGTTGCATAATTCCACGGCGATGTGGTACTTGGAGCACAGCTTCAGGCTGCAAAGTTCTGGGGCCGCGTGGTGCTTGAAACACGGTTAGAGGTTACGGAAATCCTGGGCTGTATGGTACTTGTAACACGGCTACAGGTAGCAGAATCGAATGTCGGAAGTTGCTATGTAGGCATTCTGGGGAAGAGGTGGCAGTTTTGCAATAAATTCGTGGCTAGTTGTAGGCCGCGAACGCTATTGCAGGCGTTCGATATTTCAGTTTGAACAAAGGAGGATTTCAGACCTCAAGTAATGCTTCGAGCAGCAGAATGCATTCCTTCTAAAACGGTTGCTAATAAAACTTCGCAGATCCAAACTGAGCTTAAGTCAGGAATAATGTTTGTTATTTTTCCACTGAGTTTTGAAATTAGCGAGGAGGTGAACACGAAGCTTAATCCAAATTTGAAATGTCGCGAAAGGAGGCAATGTCTTTTTCAGACAGTCAATGTGCTTACTTACTTTTTTTCATTATATAAGTTTTCATCTTGTGCGTTTGAAATTCAAGTTACAAACTGCTGTCATAAAACTGTGATCTATTTCAATAACTTTTACGACAAGTTTGGAAGTTATTTTGATCACATTCAGCTTCAGAGTCGAAGCGTCTACTACGGCATTGTTTTTGCTGGACAGATTAATGAACGTATTTAGTACCCTTTATTCGTCGTAATAAATGAAGCCCTCAAACACGACTTCTGCGTCAGCGGACGCAGGCACAGGTTTGCTAGATTGACATTTTTTTTGTTTCCCTAATTTTTCTATTCGGCTTTTTGTGAGTGAAATTTGGTCATAATGACCTTTCAGAATGCTTGTCAGATAATGCGCCTCTATGGCTGAATTTTACCTAAAAAGACAACATTTAATTTGTTTGGAAGAAAAAAAACAATCGGAGATCCATGCCCTGACATCTGAGCGCATTTTCAGGCCCTGCGACACTGAGTCGAAAGATGTGGAGTCGAAATGGAGTCGAAAGATGTGGAGTTGTCACTAATGATCATTTTTATCGTTTCCAGGCTCCATTTTCTGCGAGCCCTGCCTAACGAAACTAATTATCCAAAATGAAAAGCTCTTGATTTTATTCCGCTAAGGCACGTTAAATCCTGGAAGTGTTGGGGTAGTTGTTATTTAAAACGACGAGCACGACGGCCAGGACTCATATTCCCATTGGTCACAAAGTGCATCTCGTTAGTAAATTTGTCTCTTAACATGGACTCGTTGATTTGCGCTATTTTAATCCCATATTGAAAGACATGGTCTGAAAATAACCAGTATTACAGAATTTCAGACCTTAATAGAGCAGATTCAACTCTTCAAAATAGAGGTGAGAATATTATTTTGCCGCAATTCATACAGCGGTATACGAGGATATACAGCACCATACGAGACTCCATAACTTCTTATCACAGTGCGCATAAATTTGACCAAATTTTTTGGAAGCGCCATACTGAGCCGCAGAAGAATTTTGTGAAAAGTTGGGCAATCATAAATCATCACATTCCTTCCAGCATGCAAATAAACTTGCTCAATTTCTTTATAAAATTTTCTTCAAAAAATTCCTCAATTTCTTTAAAAGCGATCTGAAAAGCATGCCGCTGGAGGTCACAGAGGCCTCCTGCGTATTGATGAGATGATTGGCCTAACGTTCAAAAATAGAAGCTCTGAATAAAAATTTGACGAAGAACACGTCCAAAGTTTGATGAGAGCTCCAAGTTGGCTCAATGAATGAGCGAACATCGTTCGGAATGTTCTCGAAGGAGAGAATGCAGCCGAGGTATCTGAGGAAATAGTGCTCAAAAACAATGACATTTGGAGAGCTATTGAAACATGGCAGTTTATTGAATGAACGTTTTATTATGTTAGTGAATGAAGCTTTGCGTTTTTTATAAGTGCATATGGATTTGAAGTGATTTCTATTACTGTACCTTGTTCCTCGTTTGGGAGTGAAACCTGAACTTTAATCTTGATATAACCTGACATCAATGTAGGATTGCAACTGTACAGTCTTAGTTAGCTAGGTAGATCCTTAATCATAAAAATAAAACATTTCATTTCACTGGACTTCACAAAACCATCGTGTACATATGCACAGTGAGAATATTTTACCTAACGCTGCCGTTCTTTCCTACTTGCATGCGTGTGTTTTTTCAATTACTAAAGTAAAGAAACGGCGAAACAAAACAACCCTAACGCTACAAATGCAGCTCGTCCAACACCGAAGTAAGGAATTGTAACAGTGGAGCAATAAAACATGGAAGAGGCCCTGAACAATAATCTACATGAGATTTCTTGCGGACATGATGAGCATTTAACGCTAAAAAGCTGACACTAGCTTTTACAACTTATGCAGTATATACTAAAGCATAATACTGAGGAGTGCTTGAAAATATGAGAATGGAGTTGACATAATTGTCTCACTACTCATTCTTCTTTTGTCGTCTTGGTAATTAATATCCTTTTCAGATGATATATATTGGCAGTCGTGTTGAATACGCCATCGTTTGTACGCGCGCAAATATTTGCATTATCTAAAAAGTGATGATGATTAGACTTCAATTAATTAATGGTAATTAATTGATTGATTTAATTGATTAATGGTAATTAGTCCTTGAGTTAATTTCGATGCTTTAGGACTTACATGAAAAAAAATTCTGTCTCAATGCTGGAAGAAAAAATTTACGTCTGTCTTACTGGTCAATTTTACACCTAGAAATAAAAAAAAACAAAATCAAAGGAGTGCTGCTCTCAGTTTTCCTCCATTGTAGATGCGAAAAATTCCGCAGTAGGAATTCTCACTAAATACTGAATGAACTTTTTAAACGAACGTCCCAATTGAAAATTAAATTTTTAAAACCATTTTTCTAGTTTCAAAGTTTTGGGATGTTAGTGTGTAAAAATACGATTACAACTTCATCATTAATATCCTAGTTGAAATCAGCAATGAAATTCCTCCTTTGTCTAGACGAAGAGCTTTCAAATGAAAAGAGGCTCAAACCCTACTGTTTTTGCAACAAAAATTCCTGTTTACTTTATTTAAAATTTGTGAACTCTACGGGTTTTAATCCCAACATTTAATTAACTCTGAACGTCTTGTTTCTCGTAACGCTATGGAGAATAGCATTCTGTTAAGATCAGAATGTTTCATTGACATCAGTAATAGCTCGTGGGGCTTGATGTAGCCGATGGTCGAAATGTTTAAGGTGCAAGGAATTTTTTGCCGCACCAATGACATTCTACCTAGTTTTACCCATTTTTGTGAGCTTTAGTACACTCTATACAACCTCTGCTCGTTGCGTCTCTCTACGTTAGCCTGTTTTACGAATCAAAATTAGTAATTATCTATATATTATTTACTTTCATATTACATATACGATTACCTATTACGTGATTAACCCCCATGTACGATTATATGCCAAAATATGTTCATTTGAATTGGCTTATATATCAGAACTGTGTTTCTGATGTCATCGTATACATTTGTGGGGTAAAAAAAAAGGTAAAAACCTTTTACTTTAATTTATTAAATATGAAAGCAGAATACGACATGCAAAGTATGTTGTCCAACCAGTATGTTGCTATGTTATGAAATCATGTGTTTCATGTTTTGTTCAATACGATTTGTAAAAGAAATCAGCAGGATCAGATCAACTCAGGGAAACAACACTTGTAGACACCGACGTTTCACGTCCAATTTCAAGACCAAGTTACATCACTCGCCTTGCAATTTGTCGGCCTCAGTCCAAGATCAGACAATGAGGATCTTGCGTGACAGTTTTCTCAATTAAAACATACGATCTCCAAAGTACAAAGCTTCCCTTCATGGCAAAGTCAAAAATTCTCGCGTCATTTCCAGAGGAGAAAGTTTTAATTAGTTACCCCAGAAGTCTTGTCTATGTACAGAGGCTGAAGAGACGGCCATCAGCAATGCATAGAAGGCGCATTTCGAGTTATGTCTGGAATTTCTCAGACTTCGAGCTTTCCCTTTGCTGTTTATGACGTCTGTAGCGAGCTCGATGTCAAGGTGTCTATTGCTTGGCCAACTTCATGACGGTTATTGCCGGCAAATGTCACTCCCTTCATTGCACTATTCTGCATCAACATTGTGTGAATTTGTTGCTCCCCTTGAAGATACATTGCATCTTCTCGCAAAGGCCACGAGGAAGGAACTGTTGTGCCTGCAGACATCGTTATTGTGCTCCAATGGTCTCACCAAGCTAGAGCTGCCCCTAAATATGGAAACATTTCTCACTTTGCTTCTAAGAAATAGTCCAAACTTAGAGTTGAATTACCGAACACTCTGGATAGAAAAATGAGTATTGAATTTCTCTGAGTCGGCAGATGTCAATGCAAAATAGAGATGTAAGATGGAAAAGAAATTTCAGAAATGTGGTTAGGTGATGACTATCCAGCGTGCAGGTAGCAATTCCTCAACACAATTTCTTTTTTTTTAAATCAGTTATTATAAATATTACTATCTAGCCGACTGAGGGTACAAATTTATGCGAAGTAATTGAATTTCCTAGTGAATTCAAAATAGCTTTTTACGTAGCATACATGTAAAGGGAGAAAACCTTATGAGTCATTTATCGATTATGATTTTTTGAAAATGTCATTTAGCTTAGTGAGAAAAAACTATTTTTCAAGAAAGGTGAGAAATGGCTGCAATTTTCATAGTTTTCTAGGCATTATTATTGTGGCTATTATTCCGTCTATGTGTGTACAGTTGAATTTTTAACATCTGAATCAATTCTGAGTCGCAGCCTCCAAGTAAATTTCAAAATCCCAAAGCTCATTCGTTTTCATTTCTAAAAATTCAAAAAACGAAAGAGAAATCTTCTTGAAGAAATGCATGGACGAAGCTTCCCTACACGATATTGAACTAAAATTATTTTTGTCTATCCGCGTCCTTATGTGCAGCTGTCACGTGCGTTTGCAGGAGTTAATTTTCACGTCCACTGAAGCTCGACTTGAGTGCTGGCGTGCGTAACGCCTGCCGTATTGATGTGTGGTGCAGGCAGAGCAACGCCCCTGCACCGCTGCTTGCTGACGTGCTGCGTGAGGAGGCGAATGTTGTGGGCCCCTCAACATGCAGTGACGAGAGAATGTTGGAATTTTGAGCGCGCTGCAGGTATATCATTGATCAAATTGCTGCTGTTGTCATTTAACAAGATGAACTCANCAGATGTCAATGCAAAATAGAGATGTAAGATGGAAAAGAAATTTCCGAAATGTTGTTAGGTGATGACTATCCAGCGTGCAGGTAGCAATTCCTCAACACAATTTCTTTTTTTTTAAATCAGTTTTTATAAACATTACTATCTAGCCGACTGAGGGTACAAATTTATGCGAAGTAATTGAATTTCCTAGTGAATTCAAAATAGCTTTTTACGTAGCACACATGTAAAGGGAGAAAACCTTATGAGTCATTTATCGATTTTGGTTTTTTGAAAATGTCATTTAGCTTAGTGAAAAAAAACTTTTTTTCAAGAAAGGTGAGAAATGGCTGCAATTTTCATAGTTTGCTAGGCATTATTATTGTGGCTATTATTCCGTCTATGTGTGTAAAGTTGAATTTTTAACATCTGAATCAATTCTGAGTCGCAGCCTCCAAGTAAATTTCAAAATCCCAAAGCTCATTCGTTTTCATTTCCAAAAATTCAAAAAACGAAAGAGAAATCTTCTTGAAGAAATGCATGGACGAAGCTTCCCTACACGATATTGAACTAAAAATATTTTTGTCTATCCGCGTCCTTATGTGCAGCTGTCACGTGCGTTTGCAGGAGTTAATTTTCACGTCCACTGAAGCTCGACTTGAATGCTGGCGTGCGTAACGCCTGCCGTATTGATGTGTGGTGCAGGCAGAGCAACGCCCCTGCACCGCTGCTCGCTGACGTGCTGCGTGAGGAGGCGAATGTTGTGGGCCCCTCAACATGCAGTGACGAGAGAATGTTGGAATTTTTGAGCGCGCTGCAGGTATATCATTGATCAAATTGCTGCTGTTGTCATTTAACAAGATGAACTCACGGAAGGTAACTCTGAGGAACATTTGTGGTAAGCTTATTCGAATTTAAACATGTTGCTATTTTGATACTATGTATTCTTTAGAACTATATTTCTATTAGAATTTATTGTTTTGACATTTTCTTCGCACATCAGTGCCTGCACTTTGCACTACATCGCACGTAGGCTTTAGGATTTTTCTTAAAATTTCTGGCATCACAGACTTCATAATTGGAACACGTTCAAAGGTGTGACGTCAATGCTCAATCATTGAATGGTTTTAATTTTCATAACTTACATCCCTGATTTCTACATCCCGTTTTCACTTCAGTAAAACTCGTCTACATAGGAAATGCCATTCATCTAAAATTCACACACATTCTTATTCATTACTTCGCTGACGGCGTATTCCGTATCAATGTTGACCATCTCATATTTTTACTCAAGAATGACGGTTCATTTTCCTCCGCTCGGTTCGATTTCATGGATTCAAAGCTAGCACTAATGAACCGGCGACCGAAGGACAAGTGGGAACCTATGTGAAGAGAACCGAGGTTACCTAAAAATAATACCGTAAATTCCACAGACGTTCAGAGGTCGCTGTGGAGGGAACGAACTAACGCTGCTGCGACGGTGCCGAGCAATTAGCTATCGCTGCACGACTGCTTGGCACGCATATGCGCGTGGTGCTATCGTGGTGCGTGTTGGGGCACTGTGTGGTGTTGCGTGTACTGTGTGGTGTTGCGTGTACTGTGTGGTGTTGCGTGTATTGTGTGGTGTTGTGTGTACTGTGTGGTGTTGCGTGTACTGTGTGGTGTTGTGTGTACTGTGTGGTGTTGTGTGTACTGTGTGGTGTTGTGTGTACTGTGTGGTGTTGCGTGTACTGTGTGGTGTTGCGTGTACTGTGTTGTGTTACGTGTTCTGTGTGGTNGTACTGTGTGGTGTTGTGTGTACTGTGTGGTGTAGTGTGTACTGTGTGGGGTTGTGTGTACTGTGTGGTGTGGCGTGTACAGTGCGGTTTTGCGTGTACTGTGTGGTTTTGCGTGCATTGTGTGGTGTTGCGTGCACTGTGTGGTGTTGCGTGTACTGTGTGGTGTTGCGTGTACTGTGTGGTGTTGCGGGCATTGTGTGGTGTTGCGTGCACTGTGTGGTGTTGCGTTCACTGTGTTATGATGGTGCAATGAGTGGTGTTGGTGCTTTGCATGAAGATGTTGCGTTGTGGTGATCGGACGTACTCAGCGTTAATGCAGTTCTCTGCTCACAGAGAGGAGACTGGGACAACAAAACCCACTGCAATGCTACCCAGTAAAACAAGAGACAGACGCTCACATGTTGAAGACATTGATGATTCAAGGCTTTCACTTATCGAAAATTATTTCATGAATTGTCCATCGGAATTGCAACTTTTAATCCCATAGTTTCTGTGTACACTCGTTTGCCACAGTCTCGTATTTGGTGAGCAATTTGTTCACACATGTATCAAGAAGTCATCTTGTACATCATGTGCGATGAGGACTTAATTCTGCTAGTACCTGATTTCTATCACCTGAAAAATTGGGAATTGTATTTCACCGTAATCATAATTTTCAGCTTGCTAACAAAGTAGCGTGATGTGCGTAATTGTAAAGGTGTGCTCGTGTTCAGCACGATGTGAAGACTTGGCTTCTGAGCAGCCACGCTTGGGTCTCGAATGCTGCAGTCGGTCGCTTAAAGGCCCGTTTACACTGGGGCAACGACAGGGTTGAGCAAGCGCTTGAGGCGCGCTTGCTGCAGCGCTTGACGCCCACAACTGTTCACACCCATTTTTTGATCCACGCGCCTGCCTCACACTTCAGTCGGCATCTAGACACCTGTGAGGATGGATGTGAGTGAAGAAGAGCTGTGGGCAGTTATTTTAGGGTGTGCTGCTGTGAAGAGAAAAAAGGGTAGACATCGCAGCATTTGGATAAAAATGGTTGCAGAGAAGAGACGAGAGGGGTTCATTCACTCACATCTTCTGAGAACTTTCAGTTGAAAATAAATTGGATTTTCAAAACTAAACAAGACTGCATTCAAAACCTGCATTGAGTTCAATTGTTATTGAAACATTTGAAGCTGTATTGAGGGATGACTACTTGAAGGTTGGTGAAACAATTATTTTTCTATTTTGTTTATTAAATCCTTTCAAAACCCTTCTGTTGTTAAATCAATATTTCGTTTCAAAAATAAGTCACATTTCCATTTCATTTCAATATAGCAAAATAGAAAAAACTTATATAATGAATAGCTGTAGAATGGTAGAAATTATCAACACCAAATTCCCATGAAAAAGCCAAGATAGCCGTATTTCCCAGTATTTGTATTGCAAAATGTACCTAAAACACATAAGCTAAGGTGAAAAGATTATTTTAAATACATAAATGGCCTTCGCTCTGTATAGTTCAATCATGGTTTCTACTAGAGAGCGAGACCATGCAAATGTGGTGTCGCTCTCCATAGTTCAAGCAGAAGCGTTAACGCATAAACTACCGCACATTACCACGGACAGCAGCCGACTGAGTGCAGCGCCTGTGTTGCAAGAGGCGGGGCGGCTGTGAATCGCTAGCTGGTCAATCACTCGGACGCCCGCCTGAAGCGCACGTAGCTGCTGCACAGAGGGGCGGTAAGGCGCTTGACGCCCGTGTGACGCCCCTAGTGTAAACGGGCCTTTACAGAGCAGCTTTGTTAGAGTCATTTTTACCTTCTTGCTCAAGTGTACCTTGTAACCTTGGCCACAGAGTGTTTTTTTAAATCGAGGGTAGGAAATATGTATTAGGAGGTGATAGCAGAGAATGTGTTATAAGGTGGATAGCTGAAAAACGTTATAAGGTGATAGCTGAGAATGTGTAATAAGATTATAGCAAAGAATGCGTGATAAAAGTTCGTAGAAAAGGATTACTTTTAAATTCGTTACATGAGTATGTTGTGAGAAGCGCTTTACCCGTACGCTGAAGCGAAGGTGTACGGCTGAGGTGTATAATAGAGTGTCAATTTTATTTAATCCTGGAGATTTAATTGGGGATCTTATGAGAATGTCACAGTTACCGTTGCTGCTGCATAAAGCGTGTCGTTTAAATTTGCTACGGAAATATTTACATGTAAAGAGAGACATATCACCCAGTTTTACTGCTGTTTCTCCATACCGAAACTCGTGAGAGTTTCATCAATTTGGCCAAAATAAATGTAAAGCAATTAGAGTCAACTCAAAATAGCTTTGAAATTCAATTACAACATCTGCAGAAGCGAATATTAAACTCCAAACTTGATATCGTCGGCGCAGAAATGAGTGGATTAAAATCTTTACTAAAAGTTTAAATCACTCGCTGCTTATTCCAGAACTTGCAAAAGTTTTGTGAGTGCAGGACGCAAGATATGAGCGGAGCTGTAAAAACACTGCAAATACCGTTGGTTTCGTGCAATAATTAAGCTCCTTCATTGAATATTTAACTATATTTTTGACACAGCTGCTGCTCTCTGTTAGTGTATTAACTATAATTTTGCACAACGGATTTTTATATAGTTTGAACCAACTAAAGCTAACATTAACGATCTGAGTATCGTTATCGTACTCAAATTCCAATTTCTCCTTTACTATGCATTTTGTAAGATATGATTTTAAGTGCACTTTAAGTAGTCAGTAACACATAATTAATGTCCATAAGGCTCATCAACAAATACTGGGGATTTTACTCGGACATTAAAGTTTCCAAGATTCATTTACGGAGACATTTACAAAAAATTGCAAATTGATGTAATGCTTGCCAGTTTTTCAAGATAACGCGAAAGAACTTTTAACACTCCAGTATCAGAGGAAGCAGAATAATTTTAAATTTCTAGGCTTTTGCTTCTGGAAGTGACCAACAATTCGTAAAAACAAACCTTGTCGCCGAGCAGTGGCCATCTTCATCGATTTGGGTCTGGACGACCTGCAACTCTGGGCTTGTCTTCAGTTAGGCCGGCAATTGTTGTCAGGGTCACAGTGATGAATGCCTGCTTGCTATTTATAAAGTTATAAAAACAGGCATCATTTATCAAGTCTTTAACTGTAAAGGCAAAAAATTTTTGTGAATATAGCACTCGATAAAATCAACGCACTGTTAACTGTTCTGAATAGTGCCGTGACCCACATCATTATGGAGTAATTTAACCCATATCATCACGTAATTAAATTTAGAAACTTAGTTTGTTCTCAAATGTGGCTATTTTTAGCCTCTTTTGAAATTTTCTTACAACCAAACAAGCAAAATCAGCTCAATTTGCTGAACAGGAACACATCAGAGCACTCTCAATGATACACTCCTGTACTCTGAAGAAAACTTCTGTATGAAATTATCCTACACAAAACCAATACATCTTCAATCTGATTTTAAAATACATCAAAGACGGGTAGAAAGAAGAAAAATATCCTGCATATTTCCTTTAAATACCAATACCGACATCAATTCAAATAAGAGCATTCTCGCAAAATTTGCAACTAGCGCACAGTTCAAAACTCGGCAATATTAGAGCATGGCTTGTTTTTGACAGCTCTATGTCTACGAATGCGAATTTATTTTCCAAGCCCTGACACGACCGGCTCCATTAATGGACTCTAGCATTTTGAAATTCTTCAGCAAGAGCCGAGACTTGCTGTGGCGGCGGCGGCGGAAGTTAAAACTCCGGCAAAAATATTGCCCTCCAGGGCCCGCATTGCGGCCCTGGTTTGTACACTTGGCTCGCTGACACTTCACCTGCATTAATTAGAATTTGCGATACTTGAAGTTTATCGGCGTGTTCAACTTTTTCAGCAGAAACAAATATTCTACTAAATTGAAGGGAAAATATTAAAAAAAAATGATAACTTCGGGCTGAATGCTACTTTTGTTATGCATCTCATGACTAAGCATGAAAAAATCTTAGATAAAAGCAAATTATTGTGGAGATACAGAGATTATATTAAAGTTTTCGGGTTAAACTACTCAAATTACTCGGGAATATTTCATTCATGATTTTCAAAATTAGCAAAGCGGGCATCAACAAGGATTGTCGAATGATTTTCTCAATTGGAAATGATTGAAGACATTGTGTCGTCTCTACTGAATGCCGAGGAGCACTCATAACTGTCGTCATGAACTGAAAGCCTCTAAAATTCTGTGAAACCGCTGGTGAGCTGTTTTGGAAAACAGTCTTTTCATACTCACTTCAGAACTATCTCGATATCGTTGCAGTGAAACCATCTTGATACTGCTACGGTGAAACTACTGCACATCTGTCGAGATATTGCAAAATTGAAGCTCATTTTTGCTCGTATTAAACAGGCCTCGGTTTCAACATCTGGAAACTTTTCAGTCACAAGATGCAGTTTTTTGTGAGAAAATCAATTGAAAGATCTCCATATTCGATATTTTGTCCAATAGACACATTGGCCATATTCGATATTGGTCATGTTCGATATTGGCAACAAAATGACCAATTTGGTAACCCTAGTTCGTGACACGGAGGCAGCTCTTGTTTTGGTGCGCCAGTTTAGCTAAAGCAGCCCTGGTCAGTTCTGCATGCCGGCATTGTGACCCAGAGGTCCAGAGGCGAGATGAAGGCTTCATGCGAGGAAGTTGCCATTCCAGATCCGCGTTGCTGATGTTCCAAGCGATGGCTCAATCCTTCAGGTATTACAGACAAAGCTGTCGCCATCTTTTCCTGCCCTGGAAAATCTTTTTTCTCTTGTGTCTGAGCGGCGTTTGACCGAAATCCGGACCCAAGACTGGCCGTGAGAGATTGTCGGCTCTGAAGAGCTCGATTCGAGGACGAAGGTGCCCTGTTCGAAGGAGAATAGGAGTAATGTTGGGTCGGGAGTTTCTAACTAAAGGAATTTCCAACATGAATTCGATATAATTCAAATCAGCTGTGAGTGTAAAAATATGATATGAGCAAATTTTAGAAAATCAATGTTCAGGTACAATTACTATTTCCAGAAAAACTAAAAACAAAACACAAATTTTGTGCTACAGTTGAGATAGGCAAAGAGTAGTAGTGTGTTTGAATCATAAATGCTTCTAGAAATTTTTGTGAATTGTATAATGTCATAAAATAAGAGATTTTTTACAACTTTTATTTATTATTTAGAGATTGTGTAATCAACCTTATTCTGCCGTACTGGAAAGGAATGCCAACACAATGTGAAATTGAAAACTGAAATGAATTTTGGCAACAACCTGTCGAGGGCTTGTAATTTCAGCAACTTTTTCGTTGAGGGAGGATTTTATTTCCGCTCTGTAATTACGGCCTACGGTCTGAAATTTGTGGTGTCGTCTTTGGCCAAAATGAAATATTGGCGGCACCAGGAAAAAATTTCAAGTATCAAAGTCACTGGAAAAATTTCCGAACTGTTTTCTCTAAATTTGAACGAATTTCGGAATCATGACTGCACGGGTATGCGCATCTTCAATGTTTCATGTAAATTTTGTTTACTTTTTTATTTACCCACAGTATTGTTTAGTTTGCATGAACAAAGGAGAATGAACCTTATTTTAATTTCTACTTATTCAACAAATTTTCATTTGAATTTTATTAAAATTTAATTTGCTAAAATTTCATTTTTAATTAAAATATTTTTGAGATTTTCCGAAATGTCATTGGATTCAAAGTGTTTTTTTTTTGCAACAGAATTTTCACTATTTTCTCCCTATTCACTTTTAATAACGCAGTAGATGTTAAATTTCAAAAAATGGTAAACTTTCAATTACTAATTTTATTAACTAACGTGTTAATATTAGACTTTTTAAACCCTTCTCGAATTCAACACTAAATTGTGCCAAAAAACTGTCATGTTTATTAGTCCTTTTAAACTCACCTGATATGGTTACAAACATGAAAAATAATTTTCCACTATAATGACAGCGTTTGAAATGGCAAGCGAAAAGGCTCGGGTTCTCAAGTACACGACGGTTCAAAACCTAAGCTGCTCACTAAGTTGGCACTTGAACTCGTTGGCTGACACTTGAAAGCAGCTCACCAAAAGCCTGAGATCGACAGTTAGAAAAAATTAGACGACTAATGGTACAGTGGCGGATGAAGTGTTTGATGTGATAGCTCAAAAAAAGCCCTTTTGCAAATTTAGAGAAAGACCGACACGCGCAACATCCATTGAAAAGTCGAGTCTTTAAATCTACTGATTGGATAACATACTTCGAGTGTTTCTACAGACATGGAAGGCTGACATTTAACTGTTTCTTTTATTTTTTTTTAAATTTAAATATAGTGGAAAGATATGAAAAAAAATGAAAGGCTGATGCACGGAAAAGGTTAATTTTTACAGTCTTTTAAGCGGTGGTTTAAAGTGATTGAAAACATTGCTCAAAAATCTAGTTGTTTAACTTCTTCGATTAGGTGTAATTAAGGCACTTGTGGGTTATCTGTCACCACTTATTTGGGGGAAAAAGTAAAAAATGTAATTGTTTTATGAATTTTGAATTGATGTTCTGGACAGTATAAATATATTTTTCATGTGAGAAGGTATCCATGTTGATATACATAAGTTCATTTGTAATGCAATCTATCTACTTTCCATGTAGATATAATGAATGTCTGGGGCCTTCCTCTTCAGTTCTTGGAAGGTCCCAGAGATTTATTTTGGCCTAACACAAAACAAAAATTAAAAAACAAAAAGTTAATAATAATTTAATTAAGCAAACTTGACTTAACCTAACCTTAACATCAAAAGGAAACCATAAATTAAAAGTGGTGACAGATTTGCAAGTACCGAAAATAATTTGGCTTGTTCATGCCGACGGTCGTGTTGGAAGTATCATACCTTGTGACATACTCGTACTTTGTTGGGTGTGACGGCCCCAAGTAAGAAGATG
>JACJUY010002491.1:1609-14731 GCA_014220935.1 Platorchestia sp. MABIK | reverse complement strand
GTCAGAATGTGAGCTCAGTATTTCAAGAAGCCAGATTATCTTAGGATTTTAGAGCCCTTGGATCATGGATTCTGTCTCAAATGTTGCAAAGTTTGATATTGTTTGAAATATTTCGAACTGTGCTCCAAGTTTCTTAACAAACCCGTACGAAGTTCTAAGTGATTCGCTCATTTCATGTTGAGGGTGTAAATTTTTCCATGATATCATAAAACTCTCGTCAAACAATAATGCACATTGTGCTCTGAATAATTTTGCCTTTTGCTTTGAGACGATAATTTGTCTAGAATTAAATCCAACGCCAGATTTTGCTCTGCATTGAAGCATTTACGCCCACGAGAAGTTCTGTCGTAACTCAGAGAGGATGTAAAGGTTAAAACAAATTACTGTACAATTTCCCCTCACTCCCATGAGCGTGTGGCCGAGAGCAGGAAAAGTTGAAGCGTCAAGCCCTACTTTTTGTGCCGCGAATGATTTTGTGAAAGTTAAATGAATTTCAGCGCTGTGCCTAACTGATGTTCTCTAATAACTGAGAGAAATAGCTGTTATTAGTGATGCCTTGTGATTGACATCCATTGAGGCCGTGCTGATGGTTTCCCTTAAAACATGAAGTGGATTTACTATTGCTAATCGGTCTATTCATAAGAAAAAGCACTCAAAAAAAACAATTAAATTATAAACGAAGAGTGTCAAAGAGGACACTATTGACAATGCATTTCGGTGTGCAAATATCCTATTTTTAGGGCTGTAATGCAAATTGAACAAACATAAAAAACGATGAAGAATAGCGATGAAATGATTTTTTTAGGGTAAAGATTATTTTCATTACCTTCTTGAAAACATAATAACACGAACTCTTTTCTCACAAAACGTGCATCGCTCTGTGTCTGATTCTAAAAAGTTTTAGCTTGAGTGAGAGTTGCTCTAATAGTTGTTGCAGAAAATTAAATGTTTTTCTCCTGTATAAACGATGAGCTNGAAAACTGCAGCTTTGAGAGGTGAGTAAGCAAAGCGTTTACCATGAAGCTCGACTGGTCAGAATCATCTCTGCTCTGATGTTTATAGATAATAGATGATATTTTCACCTAAAGCAGTTACACAATAAGCTTAACGTACCTCAATGTAAATTTGGTAAATTTTTGTTCATTCCTTAACGACAACGGATGTTTTCTGTTTTAAGCAGTTTCGTCTTCTTTTGTCTCAAAAGAATAGATTTTAAAGCTTAACAATTCATTTATAAAACTAGACATAGCAAGAGCGACGCTTTGAAGTAAAAAACTTTAATACTTATTTAAGCGTTGTTTGAGTTCAGATTCCTTTCCATGTTACACAGCGAGAACTGTAATTTCGTCATTTCCTTCAATAATTTTTTATAGCCTACTACATAAGCTATAAATCTATAGGTTATGTAGTAAGCTATTATAAAGGAGAACTCAACACAGGAAGCCAATTTCAAAACGTAGTGCTCGGGTACAGGATTAGCATAGCATTTGCTTTATATTTGGGACAACCTGTGCTCTGTAATATGCTCGGGCGTCCGTAGAAAAATTTTGGACGGATTTTCTCTTGCGGTACTTTTCAGCAAATGAATTTTCAGATTTCCTGCTTTTTAACACGTTGACAGCGATGAGTTACAGTAAACTGAGGTTCAATATTCATCTTTAAAAATTCAATCTTCAACTTGAACAATATTCAACTTGAATAAAGTATAATTGGACTTAAATAAATTAAACCTAAATAAAAACAGGACTTAAACTGTAGTAACATATTTTACAAATAGTAAGTATTAACTGAATCGTGCGTTTATTTAGCATTGATTGAGTATTTAAACAAAACTGAGTTTGCGACTTCTGGTAGGTGAGCATCATTATGAAAATTGCCTCCGCTCACACTGGCGGTTAACAACATGTTCAACTTCTCAGTTATGGTATTTTCAGCGTCAAGAGTTTGGACGCTTGAGTAAGAATACACGAGAGGCAAAAGTGTTTTCAAGATTCTGCAGTATGATTCGTCACTCAGCATTAGGAGAATATGATGGAATATTTTGATTTCGGTGACTAACTAAAGAACGTACAGGATGAACATTATAGAACCTTAGTCATGCAGGTGATCGTGGGAAAATTTGACAGGAATTAGGTGCTGGACGATACTTTAAACTTCAATTTGGGAAAATAGTATGGAAAAATGTCTCTCATGTTTCATCGTAGATAACATAGTTAAACAGACGCGGTTTCAAAACAGGAAATAAGTAATGGATGTTGTTGGTCAGTTGTTGGAAGGTGGACGTCAGATTCTCCACAGCCTGAACCTAACAATCTTCCTCACACTGCAGTCCGGTTTGGCATGAAATGAGTAATGGGGACTTCATTTGAATTTACTCATGGTTGTGGCAAGTATTTTTAGCATGACCACTGCAATGTGTACACTTTCACTAATTACTTTGAAAAAGACGCCATTTCAAACCGAAAATGTTATATTTTCTCTAAATGAAAATGATAAATTAATGGTAAATTAATTAGTATGAACTCATGAGCTATAGGAAAATTTTGAAGCAGCTACAACAATATTTCCGATAAATTCTTACGTAAACTCGTAAATGACCGTATGGTAATTGGGAGCTTACAAGTTTTCATTCGTTCAAAATGACTTTTCACACACAGTGGTCGAAATGATCTCAATGACCAGAAGAGTTACATCAGGTCCAAGTTCTTGAATTGATCAAGAGCCTTTTCTTTCATATTTAATAACCAATCACCTCAATGGGTGAGTTATCTCACCCACATTCTGTACACACAACTATTTGCCACTCAAGCACTCTTTTGTGGAATGTCCCGTCTATCCCTTTCTACATAACTCGGCTATCTACCCTAGTTTTCTTATCTGCCGTATTGGCGCGATGCACTATGTCTCTCGCCGACACGACCACACCTTTAAGAGCCCCAAATCGCAAGTCTCATTAGCTGGCAGCGAGCAGTGAGTCACGCGGGAACGTTTAAAATGTGTAATTGGATGAAAGCTCATGAAACCACATTTTTCCAACGAAAAAATAACTTCAAGGAAACGACAGTAAGTTGGACAAACACCTTAATGAATAATTCTATGCATGCTAAGACAAGGATGGTTTTGTATCGAGATCTACGATACACTTCTTCTACATTTCACGGAATAAATTTTGGCAACATTTAACAATTATCAGAACATTGAGGACTACGGCCTGCAAGGACAGCACTAGGCTGTAATTTCCAGTCTCCCGAATGAGGGTGTCTCTCTCCTGTAGCATAAATCTGCATTTCAAACGCCGCAGCTCACTTCGAGAGACAGCGAAACTAACATATTCACTGTTACGCTTCTCAACGCACAGTCTCAGTTGGAAAATCGTGTGCTGAGCTTGAAGAATCACGACAGCCTAAAGCCTTAAATCCTTATTCGCTTTGAGGAAGAGAACAGCTTTTGTTATATCGCGTTATCCTTTCACGCTTCAAAACTGTGTGAAGGGCAACTGGAATATGTCGTTTTTAACGGTAAGACTTTTTTTAGGAACTCATACAACAGGTGTGTGTGTGTGTGTGGTGTGTGTGTGTACTATGTGTGTGCTATGCATGCACACATAGTATAAAGCGTTATATTTTGTCGTAAACACATCACAAGGAAGGAATCACAAGCTGCAACACGTCTAATATTGAGCGGTTGCAAATTATGGATCCATGTACAGTAGGAATTTCGAATCATTTTGCCGAAAAAAGATTTTGAGTTTCATTTCCTCGTAATTTTTTTTTCGGTGCACTTCACGACGAGCAGTTTTCCTGGTGCGTGACCTGTGAGCCATTTTTGCTGGCATAAATTATGTGTTGCGTACACGCAGTCTATTGAAACACGCGCCATTTGCACCTGAGTTGAAAACTTACACTAAGGATTACCAGGGTAGCAAAATGCACATGAATCTTCTGAACTACCCGCCAGGAAGCTTGAAATTATAGCGTTTACCACAGCACGCCAGGCTTGCGTGCACGTGAGCCTTCCAGAAGTTGCGTGCCCAGTAATGCGATTACTCGTGAAAAAACAACAAATTATCAAGGTGCGAGGGACTCCAATGAGGAAGGATACCTTGTTTGAAGTCAGCCAAAGCAGGCGCGCACAGCTGCGTTATTGCTTCATCGTTTGCCGCACCTGCTGGCTGTGGGCACATGCAACGAAATTGTGAGTCAATTTGCATTTGAACGAATGCTGGTAATATGTGTGTGAGATTATCATCACACTAATATCTTTAACATGCAAGAGTTGCTCGAGTACATGGAGAATATTGTTTAGTTGGAAACTGTACAAATGTAAGCCGGCTACAATTTTACAAACGTTAAAAAGAGCTAAAAAAACATTTGTTTCTACCTCTTTCGCCCGTAAAAGAGCTTTTAATACAAAGAGTATTAGATATATCAGAATCAATTTTTATTGCAAAAATAATAGGGTAGGCTTGGAAAACAGGAGAAACCTTTACGAAGATGCAAACGAAAAGTAAACTGGTACATCAAACGGCTTCTTGAACACGAATTTGGGGAACTCAGGAAGCGAAAATTATCAAATAGCGTCTCATCTAAATTAATTGATCATTCTTCCACGGCAGAGAGGAAATATCTTGCATTCTACCTCAAAGACGTCTCCGTCATCTCCTCCGTCCTTTGAGCTCTGCACAAATGTCGCTTAGGGGGCATTCATCAATGGAACCAAAAGTGGAGAATCTTTCTCTTCGGTTTTTTGCCTCGATTGATGCATTCATTAAATTCTCTTTTAACATTGGAGCCAGCATAATTATCACGCATTCCTCCGACTAAATCGACGTCAGTAGCAAAGTGTGCTGAGCTGTCAATGGCATCGATGCAATAATTCCACTCCGGATGGTAACGTTTCGAATGAAGCGATTCGTAAGAAGGATTTTTATGATCGGGTTAAAAGCTCGAAATTCTTGAGATGATGCCTTTCAACGGAAATGTACTGAAGAAATCGTGAAGAAAATATGAGTACCTTACATGGATGCTGCATACTTATATTTCAATGGGTTAAGGGTGGCGTGTGGTAAAATCGGTTTAGGTGGTTCGATTTTCTTTTCATAACTCATGTTATGGAATTTTTTTTCTGAATCTAACGATATGCTTCAATTCTTAATAAGTGTGTTCGTTCGTCTGCTACAGTTTACGAGAGGCCTGCCCCTTATGGGTTACTCCAAAATCCAAAGACTTTTTTTATTATTTTTTTTTAGCTCATGTTATAGAGAATTTCTTCCAAAACTAACGCTATGCTTCATTGCTTTGTGAGTGTGTTCGTTCGTCTACCACAGCTTAGCAGGCCATACAACCCTAAAAACTTTAGAGAGCTTATTCTCTTATTTCAATTTTTGCAATAAGAACCCACTTCAAATCGCCATTTCTCCGGAATTATTCAACCGATTTTCACCACTCAATTTCAAAATAAAGAGAAAGGTGTTAACTATAAATAATGATCAAAGCATTGCGAATTTTTGTTCTTCAGATACATTTTTCGAATTTTTTCAAAAATCTCCTCAAAAAATAACTAAAAAACTCGCAACAAAACTCAAACAAGACTGATTGTATTTTTATAGCTAACATCTTTCTCTTGATTTTGCAAGTTAAATGGTGAAAATAAGTTGAAAAATTCCTTAGAAGTAGAAATTTCAAAACTTATCCAAAAATGATAAATAACTTCAAAAAAATCACGCGAGAAAATCTGTCTTAGAATTAATTTTTAAATATTTCAGCAGAGTTTCAGAAAAATCGGATAGTAAATAAACAAGACGACACAGAATCTCCACGCTCTCCTTAAATGGAAGCCGAAGATCTTTTGAAACTCAAGGAGCACTACTGAAGCATGTAGATCTACGTACTAATCAGTCAAGTTACGCTAAATTTCAGCAAGAGAAAATGACTACCCAGGAAAACGTCTTACATTTCCTTTAAGATCTAATTCATTCGAACTTACGAAAATAATAACCGATGAAAATGAGCCCCATAAATATATTTCAAAGCTTTCAATTCTCTATTGTTTAGTGACAAAAATTGTCATAAGGAAGAAGGTTGCCCCCGCCTATCAATGAGCATGCAGAAAACAACTGTTGTGTTCGGAATGTTTTCATCGTATTTTTCCGAGTACAAAATGGAACACTCTCCGATCAAAAGGTCTTCACTGGAAATTATTCATAAGCCTTCAGCATTTCTTGAAATTTCTGGGTTCGCTCAATCGATTCCTCTTCCCTCTCACCGAAAATCCAATACCCTAAGGAATTAAAATGTCGTCTTGCGGAACGATATCAAAGCTCCATTGATCGTATCTAAGTCTGGCCCCCTGGCGCTTCTGCTTAGAACCAGTTCACTCATGCCTTTTGAAAGAAAAGAAAATCTTGAGTAGCACGAAGAATGCAGGAGGGGCTTATAGGCATTAAATTGCTAATAGTGAAAGCGATGTTCGCGGCTCATCGTACGAGTTGTAATAGGAAATCATTGTGAGATGAAATGATGTCAAATAATATTCGATGAATGCGAAAAGAGCGAGGGGAAATCTTCCTGGTTTTGATTGCTGATTAACACTGTTAAACTAGATGATCGTTAGTTGCAGTCATTTGCATACCTCTGCTATCTAAATTAAAAGAATATTTGAACTGAAAGATTCTCAATCGAAGATCTGCTACATTGAATTCAAACTTGTTGGAACACTCTCGCTATCCGATTTGAATCGCAGGAAAAAGGTTTGCGCGCAACAGAAAACACAACATTTCCATGCTGGGAAGAGAAAGATAAATTAAAATAAAATGCCAATTTATGACAACAATTTTTTCAGACAAAACTAAGCTCAGTGACATAGAAAGCACTTGCCATTAGAAAGTCAACAATCCTTTAGGACTCAATTTTAATTTTCTTTGAGATTTTGTCTCCTTCATGTTCCTATTGATTTTTTTACAAGAATTTTGATCACACATGGGCTTCTGAAGGTCATACTTCTGGGCCCGTAAGTGTGAGACATAAAAAGTTGCTAATACATGATGCGTCTGAAATATTCCCTTTGGCCTTTGATTTGAAAAATGATCACTAACGTGACGCGTAAAAAAAAATCAGCACTTTCAACCGGTGAAACCAGTTTTCATCTGACTTGACAGCAAATCGTCTAGCAATGTGTTAAAATTAGTGTTAACATTGGGCACCATTGCAATGTTACAAGAAAGTAATTTAGAATTCCAGGCTGATCTAGTGAAATATCAGGCGCTCTACAAGATCTCAAACAGCTTTGGGGCGCAGGAGTACAAAGAAAACAAAACGGTTGACCAGTAGAATTTCAGGGCTCTTATTTCGTAAAGTTTCCAAAGAATTAATGATCCACCTTGAAACACAATGACTTAAACCCTACCACATCAGAAGCTGAAGGCCCCAGCGTTTGAACAGACGGGAGCACTACTGGTCCAGGGGACAGTGAGTGCATGCATTCATTACGATAGAAGCCTTCATTACAGCCAAGTCTGGAAAGTTGTACTGGTGGATGTTATCTTCAGGAGAAGTCTGGGTGTGTTCGCATGTGGAGTTTTCTTCACCTCAGCTTGCGTGCAGATCATCAATAACACTGATGTCACCCGTGCAAGTTCAGCATTTACCGGCAAATTTGCTGCCTTTTCTAAGTTTCCCCTTTTCGTTTGTTTTTGAAAAACCTGCACGAATGAGAGGAGTTAATATACAAGTTTGAATGAGATTTACATAAACCAAATTTTTGTATCTATTAAGTCGAGCACTTTTTGAAGTATGTTATTGCTTCATATATTAAAGCAAAAGTAAGACTGAACTGTTCAAATAGATCTGCTTTCTATGCTAGACTATTGCAATGCAGAAACTATTTCTTAACTTCATGAATACTATCAAAAAAAAACACTCTTTAGATTGAATAATACTTAAATAATTTTCTCACGGGTGCATTTATGTTATAACTGGAAGCATTTCAAGTTAATGCTCATCCAATTAATGTACTCTAGAGAGGTTTTTGATCGGCTGTATTTTCTTTTGCGATCCTTTGATTCATTTGGATTTGGTTGACCATTTCTCACTGAATATTTTGGGTTCAGGCTTGAAACACGTGTAACAGGAATCATAGTGAACGAGGAAAGTTTTTTTGAATCAACCATAGCTTTCAACCCATTAAAATAAGACGTGCAGCTGCTATCTCTGAAAAGAGTATGCTCGGTTATGAAAATATGAAATTATTCATTCACTCTGAAAGTTTGCCTGTAATACACGATCTCCAAATTTCATTAGGCACTGATATTTGGAGGCCCACTTTTTGATCGTTTTGAAGCTAGTAGAAATGCCGACTAAGGTTATAACTCCAGTTCAAATTCCGAGTTATTCCGTGAAGAATTAACTTAATTTTAAGGCGCTTGTGAAAGTGAAGTTCTAAAACAAGGTTCAATCATGCTCGGAAACCAAAGGTATCTAATAGCGTTTTAGTAATGACAAGAAATAATGTTCAAAAATCTTTTTAAAACCGTGAAAAGACAATTGGGAATTGAAGCTTTTTTAAACTGTACCATGGCCATCGTACGAAGTTCAAACATCTTCAATAGTTTCGATTCAACTACGCTGTGTATTCAGATTTGTTTACGTTTGTTCGATTTACTGATTGATACATTTTCCGATAAGCGTTCAAATTCAGTAAATAAGTCAGCAAGCTCAGTCACTTATTTAATTTCTCTTTGCTCTGAAGATCATGCAACATGTCCACAGCAAAATGTAAGTGCAACATTCAAGGAGTTGGGGCAGCATGACCTCGCTGATGGAGAAAATTTCATCACGCCCTCAACAATGCACCGGACACGGGATACATGTCAAAAGAATTTTCGGTCATTATCAACATCCCAAAAGATTTTTCTGAAATTGACGCAGTTTGGGGCTTGTATAAGAAATTTAAAATACACACATACCTGGTTAAAATTGTTCCTCTGCAATTTTGAGAATTTTGAACGAACTTTATGAAGCGTATACCCAAGTATTCTCATTTCCTCGAGTGACTCATTGATCTTTTAAGCAAAGAAATGAAAAAAGTTCTATTTTTACTGGTAATTTCATTTCAATTGCACACGCGGACCAAGAACTATGTTCACCATAACTGAGAATCAAGTGAAAATGAATTTTCTTGCCTGCCCAATCTCAATGGTTGTGTATGTGTGTGTATGTGTGTGTGTGTGTGTGGTCGTGCACGATCTACTGCACAAACAAGGACGAGTGGTGGGTGAAGCAGCGAACGCAGTCCCTCAGAGACGGTCCAGAGGCAAGGGCCGAGTGTTTGTAAGTGATTTATTGGTCAATTTTTCTGGTCAAAAAGTGGGCACTTCTTCTTCACGGCGGACGTGATTCATCGATGGCGGAAGTTGTACAGGTTTGACCACCAATAAATTGCTCACGAACTGCTCCTGATATTATACTGGGATAGAATGCCGGGCTTGATGCACGGTCTTACCATGCATCTACTGGCCATTGCTGCAACACCGCACACCTTCTCCATTCCTGATACGAATGCTGTCAAAATCCTTGTTCAGCGACGGTTGCGTAACACGTTCTTTTAATAAGAGAGAATGCTTTGACAATGACACAAAGCACTCTGAACTTTCACTCAAAGGAGCCCGATATGTCATGGAGTTATTACGCCGTACGTAGCGCTACCTTTTCAACTGGCACGCTCAGAATTCTTACATAGAGCACCACGGCTGAAGAATCAGGCTGCTGCTCTCAGGGTTAAGCCGACTTGGAAACTTTTTCTCGGCCAGAACGCACTCTCTCATAAAAGTTGCAACTTTGATCCCTCCACCAAACTTTCTGAAGTAGGGGAAACTTTTGATTCACACCTACGTTTGGGATCAGCGGAAAATATGAGAGAATATTTTTTGACTTGAATGTTTTCCGGCCCACTGAGTTAAATATCTCAATTGAAATGTTTAGGGACTATTTTTTGAAAGTTTATTTCTTGAATGTTATGGGAATTTTGCTACGAATTACTGCAACATATAAAAGTATTTTTTCTTTTTACAGGTTTACGGACGTACTCAGTTAAATCTCTAATGAAAAATGTTCATAGATGATTCTTTGAGCGTTGTAGCGCGTTGTTTATAACGGAATATACATGCGTAGGACAAACTGTTACACCTACATCTTCCTAATCAATTATCTTAACTATTGTTTTCCTGCGATTATACCATAAAGTTCAAGGTAGATTTAGAAATTGGGCGCCTTAATTGTACAGGCAGCTATTTAAATTCTGAAACACTACGAGATAGACATTTTAGGAAAGAGTTAATTAGTAAATAAACGAGATTAACCGGAGGTAAGAGTCATATAGTGGATAAGCGAAATAAACAAAAGGTAAGAGTCATTCAGTAGGAAGTCGACGTAGTGTCAGCCATTATTGGACAGCTGACAGGGCGTCACGAGGCAGCAAAGTGACACGTTCACACGTCGGCGACACGCGCACTCGCATTCCTTAATTAGCTTTTGCTCTACCCTCCCTAACAACATCACGCACCAGTTATATTCAAACGTTGTTCGCAAATTTGAAATTGAAATTCTCGAACAGAAGCAGCGGAATGAAATTTTAAGTCTCTAAAAATTATTATTTTTTGCTGGCACGTGGCAGTACAAGGTTCATAATTGGATACGAGCATGGTGACGATAAATCTTGTATATGAAAAGTTTGCCCGCATTTAAAATGTTAGATTATTTTCCCACAAATAGTTTTTTGATGCAGGATTCGTTGACTAAGTGGTTAATTGTAACATGCTCTTCGTTAAGCTGTGGGTCACTAACTTGCGCATCGAATCCATTATTTGACTGAAGTTTCAAAGCTGCTTCTGCGTAGGAGACAAAGTGTTCCTTAATTTCGTACACGGTCGCGTTGGCAATAATTAACTTAGATCTAGGATTTGTTTCAAAGCTAATTTTTAGGCTGCATCAGGCATTGCAAATAAGAACGTCGCTGAAATTAAAAGACGACGAAAAGGCTTCTTCAGTGAAATATTTTTCGAATGGTGAGACACGAAGGTCATCTTGCTTTAATTATAACAAAAACTTAAAGTTGCAGTTCAAACAATTACGTCATGCAAAAAAGATGTCACACATTCACATAATTCTAAACGCGTTCCATGGGGCAAATAACTGATATTTAGTTCAAAGTATTTTTAAGCTAGTTTGCCGTGATGAAAATTATGAAACCCACCATTTTCTTTACGACCTACTTATTCAGAATACTTCATATTTGATTAACTTTCAGCATTGAGTTTTTCAACAAAATATTTCCATGCAGTCGTAACGCCCCAAGTGACTAAGCACTCGGGAGCTATTTGCATAGTGACGCTATTTTTTTAAAGTGATAATATAACTTGCCCGTCTGCTTTTACCCTTTCGATTTTTTCCAGAAAATTAATTTCGTGATATGGTCAAAATACCGTGTCAGACCTGTTCTAACAAACTCATTTTGATCATTTATCGCGAGAAATTCACTATATTTGTAATAAAAATTGATAAAACACACATTTTTGGCTCAAAATTTCGCTCAAAAATTTCATAAGGGGTACCCTTACGATTTTTTCCAGAAAATTAACTTCGTGATATGGTCAAAGTACCGTGTCAGACCTGTTCTAACAAACTCATTTTGATCATTTAATGCGAGAAATTCACTCTATTTGTAATAGAAATTGATAAAACACACATTTTTGGCGCAAAATTTCGCTCAAAAATTTCATAAGGGGCTACCCTTTCGATTTTTTCCAGAAAATAACCTTCGTGATATGGTCAAAATATCGTGTCAGACCTGTTCTAACAAACTCATTTTGATCATTTAACACGAGAAATTCACTCCATTTGTAATAGAAAATGATAAAACACACATTTTTGGCGCCAAATTTCGCTCAAAAATGTCATAAGGGGGTACCCTTACGATTTTTTCCAGAAAATTAACTTCGTGATATGGTCAAAATTCCGTGTCAGACCTGTTCTAACAAACTCATTTTGATCATTTAACGCGAGAAATTCACTCTATTTGTAATAGAAATAAAGCTGTATTCTCTGTACAGGAAACTTAGAACTGTTTCATATATACGTATAGTGGGTTGAAATAGTTTTACTCGTCGAATTTTAAGTTTTAACCTGGGCAGCAGGCAAGTATTTCAAGAGAATGAATTGAAATTTCTTCAATGGCGTGTCATTGATTCATGAGAATCAGTTTTCTAAAAGAGACATAGTCTTCCTAATTGGAAATTCCATTTTTGAAGCCCACAAAAACAACTCAAACAAAATACTGTATTTATGCAACAGTAAAGTTTAATCAAATGAAGTAAAACTGCAAGAGGGAGAGAACCCAAATTTTTAAAAACTATTCAATTAAGCTTTAAATCTGCTTTGTGGGTAGTATAAATTCTTCACTCGTTCTCTTTTTTTGAAAGAAAATAATACTCCAGAAATCAAATATAATGTTAACGTATTGCATTACTTTCAAGCCAACAAAGGCTGTTGAATAATCAGATTTATTTATTAAAAATAATGTTTGTGATACGGTCGGTTTATATGTGATTGCTCGCGAGGTTCTTCGTATTTTACTAAATAAAATGTAGGTTGTAAAATCAGATCAGCATTTTCCTCAATTTCAGTGGGTTGAAAAATGGGAACGAATCAGGCTATCAAAAGTATTCAAGGCATGAATTAATGCATGAAAAAACTGAATCACAAAAGCGATAATGCAGGGATATTATTCACTCCTCTGTTCACATCGAAAACTTTAGATGGAATTTTCAGCAGTTTTCCCCTTAGAAATTCTGCGAGCAGAATTTGTGAACTTAAAGTAGGAAAGGATAAGAGTCTAGCGTTTTTAGGAGCCTCTCCTGTCTCCTCAACGACGTCCGCAAACCAATTTGAAAAACAGTAACTCTAGGCTGGAAATATACACAAAAACTAGCCTTCTGCTGACCCGCCAAATAAAAGCTTGCACTTGCTAATCGAGGAAAAAGTACGTTCCCTGGGAACATCCACTAGACAACGGCTAAGGTCTTTGGTCACTCCTAGAGCCCGAACAGGACTTCACGTCAACGGAATCAAC
>JACJUY010002490.1:91327-101567 GCA_014220935.1 Platorchestia sp. MABIK | reverse complement strand
ATTATTTGGTCATCACCATTCATGAGTTATTTTAAATCAGAAAAATTATTCAATCTCTAATACAATTTATTTTAGTTGATTGAATTTCGAAATCAACGTTCAAACACTGGGCCTTTGTAATTAATAAGAGGAACATTCATATGATAAATGCATGTTTTCGTTTATAAAGGATAATAAATTGAAACTTATGTGAGTGTTCCTATATGAGTGGGCTCTCATAATTAATTAGAAAAACACTGATATGTATTAAAATTTTAATTGAAATATGTATTGACTTGTACATTTTAAAATGTTTTGAAATTTGAACTAAAATGAAAGTTTTTCAAAGAAGATGGCTGGAATCATCGGCCTCTCTCGGCCTCTTAGTTGCAGAATCTCCAGTTAACAACTCAGGATGCCGTTGAAGTAAACTTTTTTTCACACATCTTCGAAAAGTTTCTATTATATGTTAAAAACTCTTAAGGCTACTTGACATTATTTATTATTTATATGATGTCGTTGACTTGATATTGTTTATTGTACCTGGGACTTGATTTTGTTTATTGATGTTGATTTTTGTACCTGGGACTTGATATTGGTTAGTGATGTTGGTTATTGTATCTGAGACCTTATATGGTTTATTGCATCTTTTTTCTTCGTGCGTTTACATCGTAAAATTTACACCTCAGTGAGGTGAAACGCAAAATTTTCTTTTTTGTGTGTGAGTGAGTGAGAGAAAACCCCAACCATCAAGCTAACTTCATCCAAATCTAGGTCGTGATTTTCGCTGCTCCGGTTCTCTCTTTTTCTTCATTGTCTGCTACTCGAAATCGTCAGAGCATCTATCAAAATCTGCCGCAAGACTGATCACAAAAAGACGAGCATGCACGAAACAATGAGGATTTCCACAGCTCAGCTCCCGCAACTTTTAGTTTTTTCGAGCGCAGTCGCATGAGGAAGACTGGAGAGACGAACCACTTCCTTGTTTCACTAACGGCGGTAGACATAAAGTTATTCGGTAACAGGTCGAGTTTTGCTTCCAATGCGTTTGTACGTTGCTTTTTTGGTACTTCATGACTTATACTGAAATCATGTTGCCGAATTTTTCATAATTTGTTTCTTTATATTTCACAGTTGTGCATTTTGTTCTAAAAGCTACGCTGCCTTGTTTTCCATAACTTGTTCTTTTATACTTCACGGCTTTTTTATTCTAAGACCACGTTGCTGCTTTTCATAATTTATTTCTTTATATTTCCTGGCTGTTCCATTCTAAAACCATGCTGCCTAATTTTTCATAATTGGTTTCGTTAAACTTTGCAGCTGTTTTATTCTAAAGGCATATAGATTAATTTCTCATAATTTTAGGCGTTTGAATTCAAATAATTCATGTGCAATAATTGATACGCAAGCTTAATATGCATATCAATGGGAGTTAAATTAGAGATATTTAGACACCATTCATAACCCTAAATAACAGTCTAGTTAGTACACTTTGAAACGGCTTAACATAAATGTTTCCACACACGATAACGATGCAAAAACCCTGTGGAAATATGAGTACTTGTATTAATAAGATTAATATAAATTTCCATGTACTGTTTATTTTAATTTTTATTTAATAACACATGAAATTGTTTCGAGTGGAGTGTTCACTCATGTTCCGTTCAGCTCATTTCACTGGAAGGCAGGCTGCTGCAAAGCTTGTTTCTTCTCGTGATGGAAAATAATTTGTACTAAGCCTTTGTTTATTTAAAGAAATTTACTGAGATGCAGGCTGCTGCAAAACTCAGTTCTGTACATCGAGGAAAATACTTGGCCATTGTTTGTTTACAGAAATAAAGTGGAAAGCACAATGCTACTGCTATGAAATGAAAATGATAATAAAGATGCCTGATTTAAAAATCAATTTTAATAAGTGAACGTTTCGGCTTCAAGCTCAAGCCATTATCAACACCAGTAAAAACGAATTAAAATACAGAAAACACGACATGGTTAAAAAACAAGAGAATTCAACTCAAAATTAATAATACAAATAAAAGGAATGGAGAAACTATTCTGCAATAATTTTTTTGAAAATTAGGCTATTTCCAACTGGAATGATGACAACATTGAATTTAGGGCTGGTTTCAATTGCTTAATGTAAAGAGATTCTGGTATATGATTGTCTTCTTCATTTGAACAGAACTTAAAATTGAAAATCAGAATTGCTTACTTTTACATTACACTGCTCTGCGTGTTCCCTAATGGCTGAAAATAATGGCTTAGCTAAAACTCTACCCGTTCTGGAGCTCCTACCAACATGCTCGAAAAATGTTGTTCCGAAACTACCCTGGGTGCGACCCATATAGCTAGAACCGCCCAGCGGGCAACAATACTTATAGATTATTCGGAAACACAGATCACTAGACAGACTGTCTTTAAATCTAAAAAACGATCCTATAGTACACTTGTTCGTCAATATTGGAATAAAATCTAAACAATTGTAAAATTTCTTCACTAGCTTTGTAACGTCACGAGCTAGCTTCTCGGACTATGCACCATAAAAGCGCAGGTTACAATAGAATTTCTTTTTCTTCACAGTTGTCTCAGAGTAGGTCGGTATGTGTGTTTTGTCTAAAAATAACTTTGCAATTTTAGAGTTTAGGTTATTTGGAAAACCATGGTTTTAGGGATCATGGCTTTTGCTAAGCCATCTTTTTCAGCCATTAGAGACCACGCTGAGCAGCGTAATGTAATAGTTAGCAAATCTGATTTTTCAATTTTAAATTTCTGTTCAAGTAAAAACGGCATTCCTATACTATATAGAATCTCTTGACATTAAGCAATTGAAACCAGGTCGTGATTTTCGCTGCTTCGGTTGATGAAACTTATCACCAAACGAATGTTTCTCTTCACTTTTAGTTATTGCGCTGTGCATTTATATGTATTTTGCACTTCTGCCTTTTTATTTATTATACGTCCTTTTTGGATGGTTGTTGATTTCCTGTTTACTTTTTACTTTTTCCACACATTCAGTTCATTTCTTCTCTGAACATTTTTGAAGTTAGTAAACATTTTCTTTTTCATTCATCACTCCTCAAAGTTCCCTTCCCCTTCCGGCTGTCATGAGACTTTCTATAGCCAATGATTTGTTTAATTTCTACCTAAAATTTTTCACCCTCATTTTACTGTTCATCACCGTTTTTAATTTTCAATTTTTTGTACTGGTGCTTCTTAGTAAGGGACAAGCAGATCTCAAGCCCTGAGTTCCAACAGGCTTGTCAGTTTTTTTTTTATAATGAAGTTTTCGAATTTGATCATCTTTAAAAAATAAAAATTTGACAATTTTGTCCTGTAAAAAGGTTAGTCAGGCAACCCATCTCCAAATATGAGTACCCTTGCCTCTTTCGTATAGGTGCAGTCACTACCACATTTGTCACCCTTTCTCTATGGAATGAAAGTTCATGTTGTTACCCTCCATCATAGTTTTCACCCATTCACTCTGGAATGAATGTTCATGTTGTCACCCTCTATCATAGCTTTTACCCTTTCACTCTGGAATGAATGTTCATGTTGTTACCCTCTTCCACAGTAACTGTTGTCACTCTCTCACTCAGGAATAAATGGCAATGGCATCGATACAAAACTAGCATTGTGGACGGGAAATCCATATTCGATTAAACTGAAATGATTTCTGAAATCATTATCGAAAGAGCTAATTGCTGCTTAGAGCATTACATTAACCAGATATGCGGATTTTTTTCGAAAACTTTCAAACTTTGCCCACAGTTGCTAAAATTGTGATATTCATTCCTATTTATACCTAGAGGTTATAGCTAGAGGTTATAAAATACCTATTTATACCTAGAGGTTATAGCTAGAGGTTACAAAATACCTATTTATACCTAGAGGTTATAAAAGTACATGTTTATATTTGAACCTATAGGTGGTCGGTGTGCTAATTGACTTTATTCACGAATTATTCAAAGTAATTACGCTAATAATTTGTCGAGCATGAAAATTTACTTTCAATCTTCGGCGAACATCTGAAAATTTCGCAAAAACATTTAAATTCAGCGAGGAAAATTTGTTCAAAAAGTAACCTCATCAATATTTTCAACCTGCGATATAGTTAACAATAGTTTTTTCTGATGAGCTTACAAAAATAATACCATGATGTATAGAGAGCTACAGGAACTCTCTGATTTTTTCCTTTGTCCCTGAGCTCTGCTACACCAATGGCTTCAAGATCTGTCTCTAGGGCCCCCAAGAGTCTAAGACCCCTGGAGTCTCTAGAGTGTAGGGCGTCCTAGAGTCTAGGTGGTCGTATTACGGTCGTATTATGATCATATTACGGTCGTAATAAGGACGTTTTACCCTAGAGTCTACAGGGTCCCACAGAACCGTCTAGAGCCTAGACGGTTCTCAGGAGACGGCACCTAAGTCGCAACCTCTTCAATAATTCATGACTGCTTTGTGTCTTACATTCGCAATGCGAAGACGAGCATGTCTAATGCGTCCTTGTTTTAGAAGTCAGGTTACACAAAGGATATGCTTTCACAACCTTAGGATATTAGTTTTAGAAACTGGGGCCATATTAAAATGCATTTACAAATTTTGAGTCCTTGTCCTACAACTGAGTTACGGTATTGTTACTGAGGCTACAGAAAGAAAATGCACTTTCCACATTTATTTTTCTGTTTTACAATTAAGTTACATTATTGCTACAGAGACTACAGAAACGAATTGTACTCAAACGAATAATTCTAAGTTGCTGTCGTACGATCACAAGCAACACAAACACGACACAGTAGACTCACACAAAAGAGAAGAAATGAGATCGGCAAACGAATTGAACTCATTTCTGGATAAAAACCGATATGGACAGAAGTGCACTTAAAAAAAGATCTTTAGATTCAACCAATTCTCGAGTCTTCCCATTCTTGAGAGCATGTTCTGTGGGTCACGTTTTCTCGACTGGATTATCTTCAGAAAATCGGCGTTTTTGTGACCGACGTCGCTGTCACTTTCAGCCGCCGAGACGTGCTGTGCGGACTGAGAAAGTTTGGCTGAGTCCACGAGATCGACGACGGACTTTCGTCTCTCAGCTCGGAGGCCGTGACGAAAGAAGACGAGTGATCAGTATTAGGGTCGTATAAGAGTCGTATTTGGGTCGTATTACGGTTGTACTAGGGTCGTATTAGGGTCGTATTACAGTCGAATTAGGGTCATTTTACAGCCGTACTAGGGTCGCATTACGATTATATTAAGGTAGTTTTAGGTTCATTATACAGTCGTATTAGGGTCATTTTACAGTCGTATTAAGGTCGTATTAGGGTCGTATTACGTTTAAACAAGTTAAGCCACCGAAGCAGCACAGTTAGCAGCGTAAGTTTTTCAAGTTGGTACAGTTGGTAGGGGAAATTATATTATTTTAAGTCTGGACAGCTGAAAGGGCGAGTTCTTCTAAGTAGACTGAAGTCATTTGCTTACGATGACGTAAGTTACGATGACGTAAGTTACGACGACGTGAGTTACGACGACATAAGTTACGATGACGAAAGTGGTTTGAAAACTAAGCCCTGGTGTTCATGTGCCTCATATAACAATGTGCTCGTTACTCGTGGTTGTGTTAGTTTGTAATTAACTGGTCTTTAAACCTTTAACGTGATTATTTTTGTACGCCAACTGTAATTAAATATTCTTCTCGCACGCAAATTATAATTAAATCATTTGTGTGCGAAAACTATAATTAAATGATTTTTGAACGCAAACTACATTTAAATTTTTTTCCTCGCAAATTAGAAATAAATTATTTTTGAACACAAACTATATTTAAATTATTTTTCCACGCAAAATTACTGTTTTCACATCCACCGTCGTAGGACTAGCACTTGCACGAGGTAGTCGCCTATTTCAAAATACGGAAGGAACTGCCACTCAGCAATGAACTTAACAGAACACATTAGGGAACAAATTTTAAAATAATTTTGTGAAAGAAAACTGTCTATTTTTGAAAGACGACTGTCTAGTCCTCCCGGAGGTTCAAGAGTTAATTGAGACGCGCTTCATTTTCTCATTATCGTTACAAATGTGCTTAGATGAGTAGAAGAGTGCTATTTCAATCTAGAGCTTTGGTGAAAATGTTGAGTATAGTAGTTAAGAGCATTTTTCCGGTTTCTGTTGTTCATGCGAGAAAAATGACGAGCATCTGGTGCCCTATTTTCGAACCTATTAATCAGCTCCTTTGATGATTAAGTTAAGTTCCTAGGACTACTTAAGTCAAATCAGCTAATTCATTTATTCAAGTTCCTTTGGATAACTTTGGATGTCATCCATTGAGTGAATTTACATTGGTTGAATCGGAGTCAAGTGCAGTTCGAACGTTGGGTTAGAATTTTCCTGCTACTTTATCTTGATAGGTAAACAGTTCTCTTCTGTGCAATGGAGGCCAGTTTCCCTTCATCTTTGGTAAAGGTTCAGTTTCATTTTTCACTGAAAGATGCCTTTGTTCGTCCTCTGGACTGAATTTAACTGTAAGAAAACTGAACCATTACTTTCTTTTTTTTTCTTTTTTAAGTGATGGTTAAATTTTATTTTCCACTAAAAGAGGCCTTTATTCACCCACTTGACTAAACTTGACTGTAATAAAACTGTAGTATCGTCATTACTGCCCAGTATAGTAATTACTGCGCTGCATCATTACCGCGCAGTATCGCCATTCACTCGCAGTATCGTCTTTAATCAGCAGTGTCATCATTATCGCGCTGTATCGTCATCAACGTGCAATATCGTTAGTATGTCACTGAATCGTTATTACCGCTCGGTATCGTCAGTATGCCACCGTATCGTCATTACCACTCGGTATCGTCAGAATGCCACTGTATCGTCATCACCGCTCTGTATCGCCAGGATACCTTTGTATCGTCATTACCGCTCATTATCGTTCACCTTGGCGAATATTTTGAAGAATACCAAGGTTCAGCACCTGTACTTATTAACTTCTCATAATTATTTTCTGTTTAATTCAGTTCTCGATTGTTGTGCTGCCCTCTTATAATGCTGCCCTATAAAACGTGGGCGTTAGGAAACTTCCTCCCACGGGCCTGTTTTTTATTGCTTTGTCTCACCGAATTAAAGATAAAAACACTGAAAATATCCAATCTCGAGTCTGTACTTTTTTTGATTTGTCTAAAAAGTATTCCATCACAAGCCAGCTTTTTTCCGTCTTGTCTTCCCGAAATGGAGACGAGGGTACCAGAAAACCAGAGTCACAAAAAAACTTAACGTGAAGGAGTTTCCACTTTAAAAAAACACAATCAATATTTGGCAGCCGTTTTGAACGGATTTTTCGTGCGTTAGCGATCCTTAGTGCTGTACGAAAAGGCATTGCTGGCATTCTGCACCTCCTGTTCCTCTTGTAAATGTCAAAATAAAGAAGTTTGAGCTTGCAGAGTGTGTTATTCAGTTTTCTGACCCATACATTCTCATAATATTTCAAGTTTTTTATCGCACGCATTCTCGCAACAAGTCATCCCAACAGTAAACTAATCTTCTACATGAACTTTGGTGAGTATATACACTGTTGCAGAGGGTAATTTCGGAGAAGAGAAGGTTCAAAGTTCACACTGGACTTCGATTATTTATTCTTCAGATGGTTATTGGTTATTTTGGTTGTTTATTCTATGAGTGGATCAAACGAGAATTTCACAGACGCTACTTACCATATATGGGGACTTTTAAAAATTATTTATTAAATATTCAAAACCTCAGCGTTGATGTCTATTTTACCTTTCTGTGTGTTTCGATTTTTGCATAAACAGGAATTGCGATAAAAACAACTTTTAGGTTTTTCATGTATTCGACAAACATAACTTTTTATACATCGGTGTTAATTTATGAATATTCTGGTTTTTCTGAATCGAATTAATGCCAGCCATGATGGCCCCCTGCGTGATGTTCCCAGTGATGGTCACCGTGTCCGTGGTGGTCATCGTGACCGTGGTGATGGTCATCATGTTTCCAGTGATGGTCATCTCCGTGTCCATGATGGTCATCATGTCCATGGTGATGGTCATCATGTTTCCAGTGATGGTCACCGTGTCCGTGTCCGTGGTGGTCATCGTGTCCGTGTCCATGATGATCATCATGCTTCCAATGGTGGTCATCGTGTCCGTGTCCATGATGGTCATCATGCTTCCAATGGTGGTCATCGTGTCCATGTCCATGATGGTCATCATGTTTCCAGTGGTGGTCATCGTGGCCATGTCCATGATGGTCATCATGCTTCCAATGGTGGTCATCATGTCCATGTCCATGATGGTCATCGTGTCCATGTCCGTGATGGTCATCATGCTTCCAATGGTGGTCATCGTGTCCATGTCCATGATGGTCATCGTGTCCATGTCCATGATGGTCATCATGCTTCCAATGGTGGTCATCATGTCCATGGTGGTCATCATGTCCATGATGGTCATCATGTCCATGTCCATGGTGCCCTTCATGATGGTCATGGCTACCCTTCTTGTGTCCATGAGCTTTGTGATGCTTGTGATGCCCTTTGTGGCCATGCTTGTTGTGGTGACCTTTGTCGTGGTGATGATGGTGACCCTTCTTGTGGTGACCTTTCTTGTGGTGCTTGTCGTGGTGCTTGTGCCCCTGTAACGAGCATCGAAAAAATTTAAATGGGATGAGGTTGGGGGGAATGTCCTGATATGGCATAATGAGGGAGTACGGAAACTATTAATATGATGAGGAATGTATAGATATGGCAACATTGAGGGAGTACGGAAACAATTAATATGATGGGGAATTTAACGATATGGCAACATTGGGGGAGAACGGAAACAATTAACGTGATGGGGAATGTAACGATATGGCAACATTTGGGGAGAACGGAAACAATTAACGTGATGGGGAATGTAACGATGTGGCAACATTGGGGGAGTACGGAAACAATTAACGTGATGGGGAATGTAACGATGTGGCAACATTGGGGGAGTACGGAAACAATTAACGTGATGGGGAATGTAACGATGTGGCAACATTGGGGGAGTACGGAAACAATATACATGAGAAGGAATGTAACGATATGGCAACACGGAGGGAGTACGGAAGCAATTAATAATGATGGGCAAATATCCTTAAATGGCAACACGGAGGAGTACGGAAACAAGTAAATAAGTTATATGAGGCGGATTCTCCTGATACGGCAAGGCAACAAGAAAGGAGTACAGAAACAATTGATGAGAGAGAATATCCTAATATGGTAACACCGGAGGGAAAAGACAACAATTAATATGAGAGAGAATGTTCTGATATGGCAACCCGAGGTTAAGCATGTCATAGAGTACGGGTAGCTACCGAAGATTGGATGATTCTGTTCGTTCTTGCTACCCTATTCTATCCTATTTCCAGTTCTAGTAGGGATCAGCAGCGCCGAACACAGTCAGAAATAGCTGTTGACAACGACGTCGAATACTAACAAACCATAACGTTCCGTGACATTGTCGACAGCAATTACTGATACTTATAGTGTGACTTATAGGGCAATTTCTGACACTTATAGTATAGTCACTTATAGTGACTACCTAAGTCTGAAGCTCTGAAACCTTACCATTTCAGATACGCCAAAAATCGGACAACTGGAAAATTCGATGGCAATATCCCCACTGACCTTTTTGCTTCCTTTCTTGAAGTGTCCAGCCTTGTGAGACTTGTGGTGCTTGTGGTGACCGTCGTGCTTCTTGAAGTGCTTCTTGATTTCGTCGTCGTGGTAGAATTTCTTTTTCTTTCCGAATTCTTTCTTTCCGTAGGATTTTTTGAAGCCCTGAAGTTTGGACGCGTAAGTTAAACAATAATAATTTTGAACGCTAATGTTAAACAATAACATTGGATGCGAAAATTAAACAATAATAATATTGAACGCTGAAGTTAAACAATAACATTGGATGTGAAAGTTGAACAATAATAATATCGGACGCGAAAGTTAAACAATAATAATATCGAAGAGCATGGATTTTATCCAGAGTTGACAATGAGGGTAAAATTTGTTCTTGTTTACAATGCAATTTTCGAGCCAGTCAAAATCTCCTTTTCGACGATGAGCGAAGATAATGGAGAGATAGTTCAAAAAATTTTCTACTTTAATTTCCAGTGCATGTTTCTGAAGGCACCGTGTGAATGATCATATCATATGATCCTATGAACGGTCATATAATACACCTCAATATGACATTTTGCGGTAGTAGAGCCTACCCAATGCCCGCAATGAGCAGCATAG
>JACJUY010002490.1:40909-80044 GCA_014220935.1 Platorchestia sp. MABIK | reverse complement strand
CAAGTGATCACGTACGCCATAGATCGTGACCAATTCAGTCTTCCTCAGAACTGCGATGATTTTCATAGAGCTGTGGTGAGCGAAATGCCGCCTACGAAAAGCATTCGTCGCCTTAACACGATACAGTAACTTTCACAAATTGTAATTGTAACTCATAATTAAAATTGTCGATAAAGCTCTGCTCACCTGGGTTAACAATGAGCATTTTACGAGCATGAGCATTTTACAATAAAAACACTCGGGTTTACGAAGGTACTTGAACAATAGTGTCGTTTTACCCTAATGGAGCTTCAAATTCTGGAATTTATTTTATGCGCGTGAAACAGCAGGCAAGAGACGATGTCTAGCAAGTGGGCGTGGCCATCTGCAAGCGGTTGGACGCTCTCTATTGTTTTGCATGGGCCGCATTAGCAGATGAAATGCGAAAGCAAACAGTGCTTATTGTTCTCGCTTAAATGATTAAATGATGCTTGCTCAGCTCGCTGAGCGACTGATGCGTGATACTGCTGAGGTTACAGTACTCGTTTGATCATGTGAATGATGTTTCTAGACATTAGAGATATTGTTCAAGAAAACTTCAATTATGACGTTAGTATTCTAGCTAGCTACTAGACCCGCATACTTGTACACTAACATGAACACCATAATTACGCAAACTCATTAGCTAGCTTATCATGATGATATTGATGTAATGAAAGCATATTAGCTAACTTGCAACGTTTTATTTTACGGAACTCGTGAATATTTTCCAAGTCTCTCTAGTGCTCAAAAGACTAACGCAATATTCGTTAAACTATTTATACACCTGCCTTAATGTATGTGTATTTTTGCATAAATTAGAATACGTACCTGAAAAATGAATACTTGAAGTTTAGGGCGGTGACATGCCCAGCTCGCACAAGTGTCTCTAAATTAGCATTCTGTAGGTAAAACCGCAAGTTTCGATTTTTCGTAAATTAGCATTCTGTAGGTGAAACCGCAAGTTTCGCTTCTTCGTAAATTAGCATTCTGTAGGTGAAACCGCAAGTTTCGCTTCTTCGTAAATTAGCATTCTGTAGGTGAAACCGCAAGTTTCGCTTCTTCGTAAATTAGCATTCTGTAGGTAAAACCGCAAGTTTCGCCTTTTTGCAGGTAAAATTTGATCTCACTAACTATGATAATCGTTCCTACAATCGTATTCGACACTCTACTCCTTATTTTAGCTCTCTGTTACAGCAAATGTATTATTTTGTGTTACAGAGAAAAATTTGAATTTAAGTTCAGAAATAATTTGTTTTAAATCGCGCCGTAGAGGTGAAGAATGATTTCAAATAAGAAGATAGATCGTTTCAAAAATAATTTCTTCATGAGGGAACAACTCTAAACCAACCAAACCGAACAACCAAACCAAATCAAAGCAACGCATTTGCATTAGCTAGTAGCCAATGGCATGTACATTCTTCACTCCGTAAACTTGTAAAATTTAGACAGTGTTGTAACAAAAAATTGGATGGCTTGTTCGCCTCCTTGAGCGCTATCTTCAACAGACAAAACATTTTTTTCTGTGTTTGTTTTATTTTTCCTTGTTTTCTCTCGAGTTCAGTGAGTCGGCTCTTCAATAGCTCTTGCAAGAGACTCAATGAATCGTTTTTCATTGTCTCTCGAAACAAATAGAAGAATCCCGGGTTCTATTTTTCTTAATTGGAGTGTAAGGCGCGTGATTTAAAGACCGTTGTATGGGGGCCATTGTTGTTTTGTTCTATTTCCCATCATACTGCACATTTTAGAGATATAATTCATGTTTTTACTAATTTCAAATTCGGTGACCGGCGAATTAAAACAAATTAAATTAATTGAAACGGCTATGGAATGTGTGCAGAAAGAATAGAATGAAAAGCTTAAGAGTGGAATGACCTTTATTTTTAGCATGCAAAATTTTCACTTGGAATTGGCTGGAGTAAGCAATCGGTCTCTCTTATGTGTAGTACGTATTTGCTTTTGTCGTTAAACTTGGAAGTACTAACCAGCATTCTTTGAGGAAAATAGTGATATTGGAAATAGGAAAATAAAAAATAATTTTCGAGGCGGCGTAAAAAATTTGGTGGATATTTTCTAGTCGAGTTTTAAAGTTTTCGATTTTCACTGTAGGTGAGCTCACTATGTGTGTTCAGTTGTATTCCATCTTTAGAAAAAATTAGAATTTTTACCAATATTTTGAATAAAATTTGATACAAAAGCGGGTATATTCATGAGAAAGTATGTGCTTATTAGGGAGTTGGTTTCGTCCATGCAATTATGTGTGGCTGAATGTACGTCCTCAGCGTTAGTTGTCCTGGCCGCTCAGCATCTGCAGCACGAATCCTTTTTCTTACGTTAATCAATTTGCTATGATGAGGATCGCTCTATCGCTGTATATTGTATACATAGATTTTTGTGTATGTGTATTTTTGTAAATATCAGAATACGTGCCTGAAAAATGTTTCAGGTACGTATTAATTACTTAATTCACCTACATGAACATTGCCTTTTCGAAATAAGGGGTCCACGCGAGAGAAAGGGTTCCAAACGAGGCCATTTACGAGTTACACAGACGAGTTATAATTTACGCAGCAATTGTTATTTATGAGAGCAATTATTATTTACGAGGGCTATTATTGTTAACGAGGGCAATTATTATTTACGAGTGCAATTATTATTTGGGAGGGCAATTGTTATTTACGAGGGCAATTATTATTTACGAGGGCAACTAATCCTTACGAGGACAATTATTATTTACGAGGGCAATACTTTTTACAAAAGCGATGATTATTTATGAAGTCAATTATGATTCAATATTCACTATGGTAATAACTTATTATGAGGGCAACTTTTTTTAACGAGGACAATTATTTTTCACGAGAGTAATTAATTGGTGTATTTATGTTGACATTCCACTCTTTGGGAGAATTGAAGTTTATCTAACTTTCTTCCCTCCCAACAACCTGAGGCTTGGATCTAATGAAATATTTACTGTCACTTACACAAATCCGAAATTTATATTTTAATTATCACTTTTGATGTTTTTATCGTTTTTTGATTAAATCGTTTCCTGCAATCGTTGATAGAAAATTCTTGGGGCTAATATTAAGGAGAGAAATTTAGTCAACATCATAATAAATAAAAGATTCTGCTTTTGCACTCATTGCAATTTTTCCGACTTTCTAGAACAGTTTCTTGTGAGATCAGCCTTAATTGCACCATTTCTTTTTCGCATAGCTAATAAACAGACAGAATTTATCCACGTATAATGTGAGCATAAAATTATTATTAAAATCAGTTTATTCTTTAAAATTTGAAAAGAAATAACTTTTACCACACCATGATTCTCATTAAAGAAACATTCACCTCTGCATGATAGCACATTTTAGAGGCATCGCTTACCTGGTGCGGTAATCTGTAATGAATTGTCTGCAATTAAGTACACATAATTAAGTACCTGTTATGAAGTGCGAGCTATTAAAAATCTGTAATGAAGTATCTGTAGTGAAGTATCTCTACCTAAGTCTCTGTAATTGAGTATCAGTAATTGAGTATCTGTAATTGATTATCTGTAATTAAGTATCTGTTATTATGTATCTGTAATTAGGTGTCTGTAAATAAGTATATGTAATGCAGTATCTGTTATTACGCATCTGTAGTGAATTATCTGCATAGAAGTATCTGTAATTAGGTGTATCTGGAACTAATTACCTGAGTGACAGCGTTTTCTGTAAGCTAAATAATGTAAGGAAGCTACAATACTGTTACGTGAGCTCATGGAAATTAAATAATTCCAGAATATGGAATGCTGGATGTAACTTAATTTAGCGGAATAGATAGCAAGATTTGATGAGAATATAACTTAACGAGAAGAAAATGACGCGTCAAACAATTTTTCTTTCACAGATAAGCATTAATATTAGTTCTTAACACTATTATAAACATGTATTATAATTATTAACATTATGAATGTTTATATGGAACAACAGGAATATGGAAATATTAGGAACGTGTGGCAGAATTTTCACACTCATTAAAAAGCATTTCACATTTTACGCACGGAAAAAAACATTTTGCCGTCAATGCACAGAAGGAAAAAACCTGTCACCGTATACGCACGGAAGAAAGCAAACATATCACCGTATACGCACGGAAGAAAGCAAACATATCACCGTACACGCACAGAAGAAAGCAAACATATCACCGTATACGCACGGAAGAAATGTTGCAATGGTGGAATATTAGATGCGTGAGAAAATGTACACTGTGGGTAAAACTTCACATAAATGAGTTATAAATAGTACATTTCGCGAGGGGTGAAATGTGACAGTAAATAGACATTAAGAATAAAGGATGATTTTCTCCATCATATGATTTTGTCTATCACATTGATCGTTCAATAGAATTGTGAATTGTTCCTAAAATATCGACTTCCAAATAATTTTTTCGTGGTTTAGTGTGTGAACGTTCAACATTTTAGAATAATTCTGACGATTCAATTACCAGGACACAATAATTTGAATTTTGAATTAATTTAACTACTTGCTAACTAACCATGACCAACAGCATGTTGAAAAATGTTAACAAAAAATAATTATTTTCTTGATTTTGAGAAAAATTAATATTCATCTGGCTTCAAGAGGGAAAGTTCCAGCCAGATGCATACAAATATATAAAAGACGTTCAGAAAATTATACGGAGTAATAGAAAAACTAAAATCATTTTCGCCAATTTTTGTGCTCGAACATATGTTACTGTCCATTATTATATATTTTGCTGTCCATATGCACTGTCCAAGATCGTATGTCGTAAGGTCGAGTGTTGCGTACAATTACGGGACATATACAGGACGTTTTGTCCTATGAAACACCTCTTTACAAATTCTTGAAATTACTTCAGATCAAGATTTTTACTTCGAACACAATACCTCATGTTTTATGACATCGAAAGTGAGACTAGAATTACTAAACGAAGGCTTGATGATGAATATACATCACACTCGTGAACGCCTGCGCAAACAGGATCAAGCTTCGCACAAAAAGCACAGATGTGAAAAACAGCGCTGAAAATCGTCACTTCCTCCACCTGTTCTAAAAGAGCCGCGAATTTTTTTCAGAGAAGACGCTCAAGTGAACGCAAAAATTCCGTTCCAGCCAGGGCTACGAGATTGGCCCTTTTTCTGCCAAAATAATATCTATTTTTCAGTTTTTCGAGCTGAATTCGCACGTAAAAAGTACTCAGCATTCGGAAACTCTGCAGGATTTCCAGATGAAGGTTTTTTTGGTATAGTTTATTCTGAGAAAGGTAATTTTTTTTCAGGAAAAAGGCCAGTCTGGCAACACCGGTTGCAGCCAACACCTGCAACTCGTCATGCTTTCACCCGTGCTTGTGTCGCTCCGCTGGTGCTTGCAGTGATGCAGAAGGTGACAACTTCGGTTTCGCATGACAACTTCTGTGTCGCGTGGAAACTTCTGTGTCGCGTGACCCCTTCTGTGTCGCGTGACAACTTCTGTGTCGCGTGACCCCTTCTGTGTCGCGTGACAACTTCTGTGTCGCGTGACAATTTCTGTGTCGCGTGACAACTTTTGTGTCGCGTGACAACTTCTGTGTCGCGTGACAACTTCTGTGTCGCGTGACCCCTTCTGTGTCGCGTGACAACTTCTGTGTCGCGTGACAACTTCTGTGTCGCGTGACAACTTCTGTGTCGCGTGAATACTTCTGTCACTAAAAAAACGCTTCCAGTTAAAAAACAGAAGTCTTTAAAGAAATATTAAGTGAAAAAACATATTTTATAAGTTAAATGGTCAAAAATCAAGACTTAACACCTGTTATTCAAAATGTAAAATAAAATTCAAAAAATTAAATTCACGCATATTATATTTATTTCTCGTACCGTGAGCTATCGAACATATAATTCTTGCCTGATGGGAAGAACTTATTTCCCCATTCAGGATCAAACAAGGCTGGCGCTTCACCAAATTCGAGGATGACTTGGCAGTTAAATTGCATTAGGCGCAACAAAACAATCGATTCTCGTCGACTAATTTTTTGCATCAACTTATACGAGAGGAAATTTGTCTCACCTATTTTCAACTCGATCGGAGCATTTATCGTATGTTCGATAATTCAGAAACAGCGCATGTTCCATTATTTAAATTTAATCATTTAAGGTAAACATCTAGGTTGAATATCTGGTTCGGCAATTAATTAAGTTCGCAAGTCTGAAATTGGAAGTTGAGGTTCATGAAATTGATTTAAAACTCAAGATTTTCAGCATACATGACAGGGAAGGAGTACCCTGTGCTTTATGTATCTTATGGTCTTGATATCCGATACCAGATAAATCGCTTCAGAAAAAAGCGCTCATTACTGGGCTTGGTATGGATTAAATCATCCGTCAATATAAGTGGGCATTGGTAAAGGCGTTTTACTTTGTTTTTAATACCAGAACATGTATTTATAAGCATCATCGAACTTAGAATAACTTGACCTTTGGAACATATTTTTATGTTTTCTTCTCAATCTATTGTAGAAACATTGAAATGGGATGTTATGATATACATGTATGTGTACCAACTACGGACGTTTTAAACCCCAACGTTGATTTTGAACCAACTTTATTGGAAATGAACTTTTTATTTCTTTCATTTTTTTCTAAAGTATTTTGAATAACAGTTGACGCACTTAGATGGTTCACCACTCACATTTTGAATACCAGCTTATACTACTTTCTTCTTTTTTTTCTCGTATTTTTTCGAAGGTCAACACTGAAGCAGTGCCATTAAACACAGCTGTCAACTTTCAGTTATGGCCTTCTTAAACAAAAGACTGCTTTTTTATTGACCGGTTTTCGAGTATTTAAGTTCGGTTAGTTTTCCCTTACAAACCGATTTTCCCGTATTTTAATAAGCATTCTTTCTTTAACTTTCAGGCATTGACTCTAACTTTTTCTGAGCAATACCAACTGTATACACCTCTATTTAAGTTCGGTAATTTCTAATCTATTAACTTGCAGTTAACGTCACTATGCCCTAAATTACTTATAAAATTGCAACAGTTAAATGAAATCAACTAGTATCAATATACCTCATGATTCGATTTTGATATTCAATAATTTCATAAGCTGAAAAATAAGTCATTGCTACAAAATGCGATGCTCGAAAATATTGACATAGTTTCCCTTGCACTACATTAATAAGTGCCAAATGACGTCGTTTGACGTCAACTGCGACTTCCGATTTGATAGAAACTGTTTACTGTCTAATTTCTGGCAAGATAATATTGCAGTGCGATGGCAGGAGTTTTTGCTCTATCGAGATATTAGGTATTATGCTCATCCTGTGAAATATTTATTTTTCGTTAAAAATTCAAAGTCGACAGATCCCTTTAAATTTTTCTACAATATGTTGTTGTATTTTCGTTGCGAATTCCTTCATCGCCGTATTTTGATTTAATATATCTGAACTCATCAATAGTTTGCTTTAGTTGTATCGGGAACTTAAATTGAATTTGTTTTATATTATCATTTAATTCATTCTGATAAAAAAGCAGTATAAAATAAAATCTCACGCACTATCATCAAGACTATCAGGCGTAAACTTATGATGGGCTTGCCATCACTGCATCCTACATTGATCATCAATATTTAAACACAGCATTTAGTTTCTAACTTTGTTTGGAAATATTTTTACTTACCTACATGGAATTTAGACCGAATTAATCGCGAACACGATCGTTAACTTCTAATGGGGAAATTAATTTCATCATTAAATGAAATAATAATATCCCTCATTGCTCTCAAATATTCATCAAGAGACACTCTCAGTAACTCATACCTTAATTACTATAAAGTTTTGTTTGTTCGACACAACGTGTGCAGCTGTGGCTGCAGTCAGCATTCCCACACACATGTTCACGGTTCCATGTTAGTGTCACGCCATCATTGAGTAGAAGGATGGATATGATAAGTTGGATGGATAATTGCTTTAGATGGATCGATAAGTGCTTTAGATGGATGGATAATTGCTTTAGATGGATCGATAAGTGCTTTAGATGGATGGATAATTGCTTTAGATGGATCGATAAGTGCTTTAGATGGATCGATAAGTGCTTTAGATGGATGGATAATTGCTTAAGATGGATCGATAAGTGCTTTAGATGTTTTTTAAAATATTTATATTTAAGAAATACCATTAGCGATCTACGTGGAAAGAGCATTATAACAGAAAAGGTCGGTGCCACAGAAAGGGCGCCTGATGTACTGATATGATTTTTCAAGAACATTATATGTAAATAGCACCTGGCGTACTGACATGCTTTTTCTCTTATATCTTGAATAGCAGCGGATATCATTAAGAAATTTACTTCATTTTTTTGCTAAGTTGAGAAGAAGGGAAGGTTTTGAAAGGCAGTTAGCATTTTATTTCGCATTTATTTGAGTCATTCCTCGGAATGAATAACAGTGAACAAATCATCAAATAATGGTTATCACACAAAACATTCTAAATTCACTGACCGAAGAGAAAAAGGTATTCAATCGCAATCCGTTACAAGCATCACTTGCAAACTCCCAAGCAGCAGCATCTTTCATGGGAATCCATGCATTTTTTAGTTTGTTTCAAATTCCAGTACAAAATGAAAACTGTGAAAAATTCAGTCTATGAATCTAACTGGCAATTACCGAGAATCCAGAAAAAAATGGAATCGCTCTCTTAAAATGTAAACACCAAAGCGCTAACCTCCAGCAAGAGCGAAAAATAACATGTTCTAAATCAACTAGAAAACAGCCTAGTTGCCTGGAATTCAATCATCGTCAAGTTCGTTCGTTCAGTTGCAAAATCAAAGGCCACGAAGAGACACTCAACTAACGAGCCACCAGAGCTGTAAATTGATTTCTGGAGTACAGCGTCACAAAATCCTGGTATTGAAGACATGGCAGGAAAGTTTCTATCCAAGCGTAAAACTTATCCCGACCGCGGGAATTTTCTGCAACTAGTGTGTGTGTTTGTATCAGCTGCTGCTTTACTAAACTTTGCACAGGAATTTTTATGTGAGGCCTTCAACTTGCTCTGTAATGTCAAAAAATCAAAAAAGTTGAGTCAAGAATCAAAGCAAATATTAAATAGGCTGGTTCGTCAATATACCTCCAACTTGCTTGTGGGCAATGTAAAGTTTAAAAGATCAAGGCGAATGCTGAGTAGGCTGATTCGTCAATTTCACGGTATCTTGTGAAATTGATGAGCCAGCAGTTAAATGATACTTGCAAGTAGTGCGCGAGTACGCACCACATGATCGCTCGATTGCTAAATACATTCCAGACTAAGATAAGCCGCGATGGCAGCTAGATCAATTCAACCAAGATGAGTGACCAAGTAATTCTTTTCGACATGATATATTTTACCAGGTTTTTGGGTCACCACCCACGAGAGCTTTGAAGATATTAGAAATTTGTCATGTCTAGTTTTGAGCTATTTAATTTCGGGATCGCCATATTACATTTTCCAGTAGTTTTTTCAAACGCACCGCAAAACGTGATCGATTTCATCGTAGTAACTACAGTGAATCCCGTGACGAGATCTTACAAGATTCCTTGTAAATCTTTACGCGTACGTAGCTCATTTAGTTATAATTCTAGTCGTCATATTTCACTAAGTTCTTAATCGGGTCATTCAGTATCAACAACAACGTTCGGTCAATTCGTAAAACCAGGAAAATATTAACGCCAGCCGAGCTTGGTGCAATAAAACTTGGACCAAAACACTGGTGTTCAAATCGACGGTTAGTGGTGGCCAAAGTGATGATCGTGATGACCGTGCTTGTGGCCGAAGCTCTTGTGGTGACCGTGGTGACCCTTGTGACCGAAGTGCTTCTTGTGGCCCTTGTCGTGGTGATGGTGATGACCCTTCTTATGGTGACCGTGCTTGCCGTGCTTGCTGTGGTGCTTTCCGCCCTGAAAAGCGACAATTCTCAATATTTGCTTCAGTAATTTTGGTTCATTTTACTGAATTGCATTTTTCGTTTCGTTGGTGAGCACTCTAGCTCAGCAATTGTGAAATTTTACCAATATCTCGGTGCTGCAATTATGAAAAATTATTCATACCTCGTGGCAGTCATGAAAGTTGATGTCTAGTCACAATTATTTGAGTTTTTTGATGCCTCGTCATAGCATTTATTTAATTTTATTAATATCTCAGGGATGTGATTGTACAAATTTCGTGATGTTTTTTTTTTCGAAAAATGATTAGCAAATGATTTTCATCTAGAAGTCCACCTCATGGCTCTCCTTGAAATTTTTTATTCGTGTTCAATATTGATCTTTTCCGTGTTAAGGTAATTATCGAAAAATTATTCAATACAAAATTTACGCCTCAAGAATTTTTGTACGTGAAGTCATACCAACAAAAAGAAATATGTTCATCTCTATACTGTTCATCAGACCGATCATAACTGGAAAGTATTGCGGAACAGATCAATGCCAAAATGTGTTTTCGATATCAGATCATTGCCTAAAAGTATTAAAGACATCCATACCTTGAAGTGTCCTCCCTTGTGATGGCCGCCATGATGCTTTTTGAAGTGCTTGTCGAAGCTCTTGTGATCGCTGAAATGTTTGTGCTTCTTGAAGTCGTCGTGGTATTTTTTGTTGTGTCCGAACTCCTTCTTGTGGTACAGGTTGTGGAAGCCCTGCAAGTGTAGGGTTTAACAACTGATTAATATCGCTCATTTAAAAAGGCAGGTATTCTAGTTCAAACTGAGAACCCATTGCATTGCCATCATAGGTTTTTATTTGAAAAAATGAGCAAGCTTTGGCTATGATTAGTTGTTTTAATATCTCCAATTGAAGCTTCACAAAAATATATGCATATTCAGTATAGGTTTCCCCGATTCCAGTTCTAATGAAAACTTCCTATCTTCGTTCTTTTTTTAAATGATGTTTTTTTATACCATATGACCTGCCACCTTTGGAGGCTGCTCAGACTCTGAAGTATTAATGGATGGCCACGTTTTCATTTTTTTATGCATTTTATGGCAACTGATTCCTCATTTTTTAAGAAAATAAAAAAGAGTGTTTTTAAGATGGCTTATTTTCCAATTTTCTTAATGATTTTTTAAAGTTATTTTTCATGAAAACTTATTTTCGTACACATGAAAATATTTTCTTATTCTTATGCACATAGTTGAGAAATTTTGTAAGTTTTTAACTATCATCACCCACCTTCTTCTTGTGTCCTTTATGGAGATGGCCCTTGGAGCCTTTCTTGTGTCCTTTTTGGCCTTTTTTGCCGTGCTTGAAGTGGCCTTTGTAGTGTTTGTTGTGGTGGTGACCCCCGTAGTGCTTGGCTCCTTTGTCGAAGAAGCCCTTGAAAAAAACAGTTTTCATTAGACTAATCGAATGAAAGCAAAAGAATTTTATTTCAGAGTTATTTATAATTTTTTTTATTATTTTACTTGCAAAGAAATTCATTTGTCAGTAGACAAATAAAGTTCAGTTGACTTATAAAAGTATTTGACAAATGTATCCGGTCACAAATAAATCCATTAAGATGAATTCGTCTTATAACTTTATAAACGTGAATTCAGTTATGTTAAGAATTCAGAATTCAAAACTGAATTTTTCTTCAAAACTTAATATGAATTTAAGAGTGTAAATAATAGCAAATCGTTGAAAACTCACGTTGCTCTTCATTTAAACGGAATGACGATGAACACACGTGATGTTTTTCTGTACGTCATATCCTAGTAAAAAATGGTATTTGAGATTGTAAAAAACTAAAAAACTCATAACATTTGTTATTCATTAAAACCTTTCCATTTACCAACACATTTCTTTTAAGAACTGTTGATGTATCGTTTTCCATTCTCTCAGTAATCAAAGTAATTCACAGATGAAAATTTAGCTTGAATTCAAGTAAGGGGTAATCTCTTTTTAAAGATGTGTATAGTTCATTACTCTTTAATTTGCTTCTTGGAAATATACACGTATAGTACGTTTGGGTCAAGAATTTTTTTATCACTCAGCGTGAGTCAAATCAAGCCCATGTATTCGATCAAAGTTTACTGATGTTGCCTGAAATGGGTACTAAACAATAGCTCATGAAAAGTTTGATATGCTTTCGTTGTAGTTGAGAGAAATTAGACCCTTGCTCTCATACAAAATTCTGTGGAGTTGCCGAAAATTGCTTAAAAGCAACAGCTCTTGAAATGTTTCTCAAGCAGAATGAACAATTCACAACCGTTCGTTGCGGCTAGATACTCATCTTTTCCACAGCTAGCAGAAAAATTGCAAACTTTTCATCAATCTGCGGGATGTCAAAACTAGGATACTTGCATGAGTAGTTTCCGGAGCAACCATTGATTACAGTGGCCGAAGTGATTTCATTGATTGATAAGGTATTTTTTTGGTCAAATAGCAATGTATTCTGTCATGTTTTGAGCGAGAGTTGACCTACGCCTTCTATACCACGGCTTTGAAGGCGGCACTCTGCATTATTGCGTTACTTCTTAGCGGAACACCAAGTGTTTTGAAACATCAATCTTCAACCACTGAATACTTTATTTCACTATCATATCAATTTGAATTCAGGTATTTGAAACTTCAATTTAATTGAAATGATTTCACTATCATACCAATTCATCGATCAATGAAAAAGCTTATTGGTATACGACAATAAAACTTGAATTACTCAGTTGTTGTGACAAATAACCACTCCTGGTACATGACAGCAACACTGGAATTACTCCGTTGTTGAAACAAATAACCACTTCTGGTACATGCCAACAGCACTGGAATTACTCCGTTGTTGCGACAAATAACCACTCCTGGTACATGACAGCAACACTGGAATTACTCCGTTGTTGAAACAAATAACCACTTCTGGTACATGCCAACAGCACTGGAATTATTCCGTTGTTGCGACAAATAACCACTCCAGGTACATGCCAACAACACTGGAATTACTCGGTTGTTGACACAAATAACCACTCCTGGTACATGCCAACAACACTTGAATGACTAAGCTGTCGCGAAAAATGATTGGGTCGTAAAATACTACATCGATTTCGTACCTTCTTGTGCCCTTTGCCAAAATGTCCTTTATGGTGCTTCTTATGGCCGTGTTTAGCGTGGTGTCCTTTATGGCCCTTGTGCCCGTGCTTTTTATGGAAGCCTTTATGGTGGTGGCCGTGGTGGCCGTGGTGGTGACCACCTGGAAAAAAAACAAAAGAAATAAGTCCTTCAAACACGGAGGTCACCATTCCAGCTCGGATAGCAGCAGGAGTGCATCGCAGCTCTGTCGCCTCTGTTCCGTTGCTACGGAGCCTGGCTACCAGGTGCTGATTAAACATATCTATGCAAGCAATTCAAACATTTTGAACAATTCAAACAGTTTAATCTATTAAATGATTGAAATAGTTTAAGCCCCTTTTAAAAACTTGAAAAGTTAAAAGGATTAGTATAACTTAAAAAGTTTAAGCCACTCGAATAAATTAAACAGTTTCAACCATTTAAACCACAAGACAGTTTAAACCAGTTGAATAATTTAAACAGTTCAAACTATGTATTTAATTTAAACACTTTAAGTTTTTCAATTGATGTGAACAGCGTAAAGAATTAAAAAATCTAAACAGCTCAGATAATACACGCAGTCCTAGCCACTTATTTCCACAACCAATTCATCAGACATATGAGAACTCTAATGATGGACAGATAGACATACAAGTACCACTCGTACATATATATACTGGCGGATCTCACAGCCTCAAGGTTGCAAGGTTTGCACACTATGATCAACTGGGTTTTACCCTCGCTAGAACACACCGATATCATTCAACAAAGCTGAGAGTAGATGTTGCTTTACAGTTATACTTGCTGCACTTTGACTGCGACTACTAAAAATTAATTTCAACAATTTTAAGTCAATTGTAGTGAACTACTTTGAAAATACCAAACATGAACTGGATCGTGCCTTCATTTAGCTATGACAAAGTATTTGTGCAAATTGAATTTGCGACTACTGGTCGGTCAGCAGCATTATAAAAATTACCTCCGGGTACCACCGGTGGCGCAAGTCGCAGTCAAAGTGTTATTGCACATGTTGACTCAGATTTTTCGAACAAATTTTCAAGCATTTAATTCACTATGATTTGATTTTTCGGACAATTTTGTTAGCATTTGAAACCCCTATTCACGTACATCAGGTGTAAATATATAATCACGATGAGCACTCATGCTAGCTTGCATTCAACGCACAAATTTCTTTGCGCTTAATGCATGTTTTTACTTATGTGTTGTGCGAATACTTACTAGCATGGAATTCACGTGCTTGTTACAGTTGATGCAATTACTTACTTGCATCTGTGGAGCATGGTGCTTGCATTTTGTATATACACGCAACATTACTCTTTATTTGTGTGGCACACATGCAACATTTCTCTTCATTTGTCTGGCACACACGCAACATTTCTCTTTATCTGTCTGGCACACACGCAACATTTCTCTTCATCTGTCTGGCACGCATGCAACATTTCCCGTAATCACACCGTCACGCACTCAAGGCTCACCTGCCGCAGCGTACAGAGGCACGTCGACCACCTTCGAATGCTGCACCGAGCCACTAACGCTCAGGGGATCACCATGACGGCCCAGCGGCAGACCAGCGGATGTCTCAGCGCTCGTCAGGACTACTGACGAACCCTCATCTGTCTCCTGACGAGCTGACGAAGCTGCCACAGCGGTGCACAACACAGCTGTAGCCCATACCAACATCCGCATCTGCTCGAGTGACGTGTATGAGTTCATCTTCTTTGTGGCGAGATGTTAGTTTGGCGCACTTTAGACAAGAAAGACTCAAGGTTCGGGTCCATCGAAATCACATTTTTTTTAAAAGAGTAATGCAGCTCCTCAAATGATTGTAGAAAATGAAATAAAAGTTGAGTAGTGGAAAGCACAGCTGCGACTCATACCACAATCTGCATCTGCACGCAATGAGTGTATGAGTTTTCTTCAGGGCACGAGGTTTACTTATAGCACTTTCAACAGGAAAGACATATTGGCTCGAGTTCAGTTCTGTAATAGTTTTTTTAGAGAAGTAACGCAGCTCCTCTGAAGGTTGTAGGATATTAACATGTCTGGTGAAGAGGTTGAGAAGAAACTCTCCTACCCAATTAGCTTACACTGATTTTTCCATTAGGTCAAAAAGCCGTTTCTCATAATTACTACCTGATTGTAATAATGATGCAATTAATGGTGATATTTCGTCACTTAAAAGTGATGTATCACACGTTATTGGTTGTAACATGTCGCCTTTCTCCATGTGTAAAAAAATTCTACTTATGTATCCTTTCCTTCAGTGCTCAAAGAAACCCTTTTTCATTTGTAAATTCGTGTTAGTTTTGTTTTCATTTTATTCTATCTGAGACATTGTTGTAATTGGTCGCCTGACATTTAATGTATTTTTTTAGCAGCCTTTCTCCCAGCAGCCAGTAGTTTCAGCCTGTCACGTCACACACTGTGCTTCTGACTGTACCAGTGTAGTTTGTAAAATAGTAAATTTGCGCTTGAACAAAAATTTAAGATTGATTTACACGTTAAATATAGGATTGATTTTGTGCACTGCCTCAGTTGGTTAGCTTGTCAATGAAAACTTCAGAATATTATTTCAAAAGCGCAGATACACAAGGAAAAACATGACTGTGAATTTGATTTGTTCTAATTTTTATACTTATAGGCTGCTTCACGTGAAAGTTTTTTGGTGCAAGTTTTTAGGGCGAAATTTTCAATTTACTAATTTATGGTATGAACAGAATTTTAATATTACAATATTTTGTATATAATGTATTCTCTTTGTATGAAAAAGAGTTTGTGTCTCCAAAAGCTCTGAAAATATTAAAATTTCTCGCACAAGCTTTGAAAATTTTAAACATTCCTGGAGAAGCTTTGAAAATTTTAAACATTCCTGGACTTACTTTTCTTGAAGCCATGCTGCGTGTAGAACCACTTCACCTGACAGGCACAAGCGTGCAACTGATGACAACACCGCACGACGCTAGCCTTATATAGCCAGCACGCAGACCCCGCCCCAATGTGGTTGACTGCAACGATAGCAACTTTTTTTCAAAAATTCGGTGATTGGAGCGTCACAAAGACTGCACTGGAAACTTGTTCCGGGGTTAAGCAAGCAGTTGACATGAATTGCTCCGTCTCAAATTTCAGTGTGAGAGCTTGAGAAACTCTTGATCGAAGAACTAAAACGAGATATGAAGTAACATGATACTGCAATCACATTCTTCGATCACAAGAAGAATTTGAATTCAACCTAATGTGAACTTCTTCGGAAAGTTAATTAAATTCAGATTTATCCAATTTTAGAGGTGTAATTTAATATGAAATAGCTTCATTTCAGAACAAAAATGAAACAAATCTTTTTTACACATTATCAAAAATGAGGCAGCAAAAATAACAAGAACTGACTACATAAGTAAATTTTGCAAATATTTGCTACTTAAGTAGAGTGGCTTATTTTAGAGTAGCTTAAGTAGAGTAGCTTATTTTTTCTATAAGCCATGCATTTTCATGACACAAGAGCTACAAAGTCTCACGGGGATGACAGAGTACAAAAATGTGCTACCAAAAAAGGTGCATTAATTCTATTTCAAGCATTTTCATTCTGAAAATATCATTATCCAATTTTGGAATGCATTATACAGTAGTTCAGTTAACACCACGATGTGTAGGAGATGTGCGTGCACGGAGATGTGCTTGCTTGCACGGAGATGTGCTTGCACGGAAATATGCGTGCACGGAAATGTGCTTGCACGGAAATGTGCGTGCACGGAGATGTGCATGCACGGAGATATGCGTGCACGGAGATGTGCTTGCACGGAAACGTGCGTGCACGAAGATGTGCTTGCATGAGGGACAGCATAACGAACAGGATTCTTATTCACTTTTAAATTTAAGGTTATGCGAAGCTTTTGCATTCGTTTTTTACACCCTTAGAAAGGTAAACACACTTTCTCTCCAGTTTGCCTCAAACCAGCAGAGATGAATTAAAATTCGAGGCTTGATCAGAATAAAAAGTCCCATCAAACGAATTATTTGAGAAACTGCAAGGGGGACATAACATTTTTGACGTCTAGACCTTTCCTGTGTTTAAGTTTGAATTTGTAAGCTCTTGGCGAAAAACTTTTGTAATAGAAGCCTCTTTAATGAAAATCTTTCAAATGAAATCCGCAACAAAACAGCACAAATCTCCCATTGTGGAGTTTTGGCGAACAAAAACGACTTTGCGAATCTCTGTGCTGTCGAGTGAAGGGATTCTAAATTAATTGGAATTATTTCTGGATTTGGGATTACCTTATGATTTGGAATTATTTCCGGAATTACCGAATTGGAATAAAATCAGCATTTGGAATTACCTCAACATTTTGAATTAATTACCTCAAGATTTGGAATTAATTACCTCAAGATTTGGAATTACCTCAGGATTTGCTAGCTCTCATGATCCTTTGTTTGTCTGAACATCGGTCAATAAAATATGAGGAAGTTTCAGTTGACTTTGTCTAGCATTGTAGTTCAGGTACATAAACTTTCAGCTTAGATTTATCAGAGTTGAATTATTTGAATAACTATTACAGCAAAGTCCCTCAGTTCAGGAAGTTTGGTTACATTTTTTTTCATTTCATGATTAAATTTGCTCGCCTTTCATCGAAGGTATTCAGGTCACATCTCTTCGGACAAAACCTCCATGTTTGTGTTAATAAAGCTCTGCTATTCAACTCCTATCTGCAATTCCATGCTAGTTGTGGTTGACTTTAATGTATTTCGGATGCCGATTGTTCTGGTCAATGAACTGTTTATAATCAACAAAAATTGAAACAAGCAAAGTTTAATACGATCAATAAGCTTCGTTTTAATTTTCAAACCTTCTAAAAATTCGAACTATTATTACAGACCTCATTATCCGCCTCCAAAATACGTGTCCTGAGTTTCCAAATGGTCAACAGATATCACACGACAGATTTCTGAACATGGCTATTTTTTTAACGTACAGATTGAAGGTGTGTTTACATAGATGTCTAATGCAAGTACTGTGCATTTCCTAAAAAAGTTTTTGTATCGATACATTTATAAGCAATTGTATTTTTGGGTTCACTTCAAATAATGTTTTTGTTCATTTTCAAGTGTCGAATAATTTCAAATTTTAAGAATACCATGAACGAAATATGGAAGGGAAATATGAGCTGCTGTCTTCTAAGTCCAACAAATACCATCAGAACCTTCAAAATTCGTCTCTTGAAACCGACACGCATCACCAAATCCGCCTCACTACCATAAACTCGTGTCCAAGTTTTTGTCTCCATATGTTGCTCTAGTTCTGTTGGTACGTAAAAATTGACGATTTTAAAAGTATTTCGTTGGTGGATGTATGTGATGATGGTACGGAATTTTGCGACAACTCGAGAAAGTCTATTCTATTTTACTTCCGCATGTTCACATATAAGGCGTCCTCACTGAAACATAGCTCAGGATTTTGAAACAAATTTTAAATGGTCCACTTGGATAGTTTTGTTGTTATTTTCAAGTCCACATCTCACGTTGCATCTCAAACCTTGAGGAAAATCAAGAATGGTCTACTTGGCTTGTTTTTGTAGCTATTTTCAAGTCTACATCTCACGTTGCTTCACCGAAACATCACTGAAAACTTGAGGAGAAATCAAGAAGGATTCACTCGGCTCGTTTTTGTTGCTAATTTCAAGTCCACATCCCACGTTGCTGAAAACATAGCTCGGGAATTGGGGACTAGCGAAGAAGGAGCCATTTGGCTAGGTTCTGATGTCATTTTCAATTTTGCTCCATTTTCGCAGGTCGGCACCTCAGGTTACCTCACCGAAGCGTCGCTCGGATGCGTCAACAATTGAACAAGTTGCTTCACACACCGCACTGCGCATCATCGCCTCAGCAAACGCGTTCGTCGATTCTTCTCGATCCGGGTAAACGGTTTCAACGATTTTTCTGAACTGTACGTGTGGTGATTTTCAGTAAGATCTTGAATACGTGTCTAATTTTGAAAACTGCGCACTTTTTGTTATGCCATCGTTCTTATGAAAAAGTATTCACCTTCGACTTTACTTTGTTTATACTTTTGGTTGCTTGAACTATTGTTTTCTTTAAGAAGCTGCTGTTGGCTCTGGATCCGGGTTTCTTGTCATAGTTTTTTAAGTAGCTCAATGAAACACCATCATTGTATAATAGATGTTGCAGATACATGCATATGAATGTTTTGCTTTTTACATGTCTCAATAATAAGTAAATGTGCGAAGAAACATAAGGTAATGACCTAGGCGAGTTGATAATAACCAAAGAGATTGAAGCGTCTATTTTTACTCAATGACTTTCTTTAAAAAGATAATGATTACTTTGAATACGTGTTCGTGTCCACAATTTTTTATACACATTTCTATTTTCATCTTTAGCATTGCCTCTGCGGTGTAAATGCACGTAGACTTTCCATTTCTTATACAATATGTGTGCTGTTAAAATTGTAGAATTTTCATGGAAACTTGAATGAATTTCCAACAATTTATGAAGAATCGGTTCAATAGCTCGGGCTTAACCATGTCGAATACTGCACACTGAATACTGCACACGGCAGACAGTGCTTTAAATTTCCACTAACTCTTCACGTCATTTCAAAGAATGTTATTCATTTCTGGTATGCCTCTTTATTATTTTGGATTCATTCATATCTCAATGAATTTAAATCTTGACCATGTGCCTCATTTAGTGCTGCGACGAATAAAAACTGTTTTCAAGTCCAAGATTTTAATTATTCTCAATTATTTATTTTTTCAAATTTTAAATAACACTGTAGATTTATATCGGCATGAGAGGCTTCCCGATTTTTTTACATAGTTTCAACAACATCTGTATTTTCCTTGGCAGAACGTGAGTTGAAAATGCTTTGACTACCCTAAAATTCTACCTGCTCATCGGCAATCGTCAATTAGTGTTAATTCTATTAGTTAACTATTTGAACATAAAAAGTGTTTCTGTTGTCGGTTTGAATAAAAGCAGGATGATTACATTGAAATATTTTTTAACATTACCAGACCTGAGGTAGTGAACCTAACACTTGAACGTTGAACTACACTAAGTCACTTCAAACACATCGAGGCAGATATTTGCAATGGCTATCCTTGACGTGTGACCACGATTTTTTGGTTATTTTTAATTTGTGACCTATTTTTTCATGCCTGACCACGATTGGTTGGTTATTTTTAATTTGTGACCTATTTTTTCATGCCTGACCACGATTGGTTAGCTTTTTGTGACCCATTTTTTTCACGTGTGACCACGATTGGTTGGTTATTTGCAGCCTATTATTTCTTCCGTATGAAAAGAATTTGTTCGTTATTTATGAACCATTTTTTACACGTGACCACAATTGGTTCGTTATTTATGTGTATTTATGACTTAATTTTTCATGCATGACTACGATTTGTTGTTTATTTGTGACCCATTTTTTTCTCGCATGGCAGCGATCGGTTGGTTATTTGTAACAAATTTATTTCATGCACTAATTAATGTACCGAACATTAAGTACTCCAATGTATAGCAGCAGATTATAAAATATAAAAAATCGGCCCAGCGGTCTGGTAGGGTTAATCTTTCAGTGCTACGTAGAGAGAAATTCCGTTTATTGTAGCCCAACTTCCCAAAATAATTCCTTGCATTACATCGAGAAAAACGCCTATCACGAAAGTTCACTTTATGAAAAAGATGTCTCAGATTATCTTTCTAGAAAATTTTTGTAAAAAGTTTGCTATCATTACTGCACTTTTTTAACCCTTGAGCGAGAAGTAGAGTTAATGTCAAAACTCTGATTTGCAGAGAAGCACATCTACTGACGAAAGAAAGCCTCACAAAAGTAGGTCATTTTAAAATTTTGAAATGTAGAGAAGCACATCTACTGACGACAGGAAAACTCGAGTGTCACTGAGCTGAATTTATTTTCGGGTTTTCGGCTGAATTACGCGACAGCGTCTGCTGGGTGTTGCCTCGATATTTTCCGTAACGCAAGAGCCAAAACTGGACATAAGCAATTCATTAGTTGAAATATTTAAAGTTTACCGAGAAAAATGGTACGAAAGAACTTTCACAACACTTCAAGGTGAGAAGTTTTTTTATGCGATTATTTCTGCTCTGAACGAACTTTTACGTACGGCTCACAAAAACTTAAGGAAGGAATCAGAGTGATTTGTTGTTTCTATTAACGATTAAATAAGTATGATTTATTTGATTCAGTGTGATTTATTGTTAATTAGATAAATCAGTTTCAATTGTTAATTCCCCTAAAGATTAAATCTGTGAAATTTGTTCTCAACAAATTAAATCTAATTGCGACAACTCGAGAAAGGGAAACCAATTATTTCTAATAACAGCTTATTTTTAGAAACGTAATGATATTGAAATTTTTTAAATTAATCAAACAGTATTAAAATTACCTACCTTCATATTCAAAACAGGAAAAAAATCGTAACCAATGTTTCTGATATTAGAATCACAAAAATAAAAAAATCACTAACAAAGTTACTTCAGTGTCCGAAACTTTGCGCCGAAAATTCCATTTACCAAAGCACAAAATATGGTCAAGATTTTAGCATCTGCTTTATTGCCTCATAAAATATGAATTTCTTATGTAGGAAGAAATTTTCTCCACATACATACAATATAATCATCGAACGTGTAGTGAGGGAAATTCCCCAAGAACCCAGTAATAATAAGTGGGGTACAGCCACTTCACAACAGGTTTTCTGACCAGTGCATTTAAATAAAAATGGGTTCTGCCCACTTCAAAATGGGTTTTCTGACCAGTGCATGTAAATAAAAGTGGGTTCTGCCCACTTTAAAATGGGTTTTCTGACCAGTGCTTATAAATACAAATGGGTTCTGTCCACTGCACAGTGGGTTTTCTGATCAGCGCATGTAAACAAAATGGGTTCTGTCCACTTCACTCATACCTTATTATGAGACGTCAGAATTCTGCTGCCGGGAATGGGGTTGTTCCATACGGGACTCGACAGCTCCGAGTCAGTTCGATTCCTATCCGCTTCGCCGCACACGTTGACTCCGATGTGGCTTCTGGTTCGTAGCAGGTCGGCTTCATTTGATTTTTGAACGTGGTACATTACTCGTAAGTTATCTGGCTTGTATTTAATTATCGAATGCGTCACTATTCATTTATCGTACGCCTTCATTTGATTATCGAATGTGGTGTATTACTCGTAAGTTAACTGGCTTGAAATTAATTATCGAATGCGTCACTATTTAATCATCATACTTAAACTGGTTCGTAGTAGGTAGCATTCATTTGATTATCGAATATGGTTTCATCCCGAGTTTGTTAACTGGCTCGTAGCAGGTCGTCTTCATTTTATTTTCGAATATGATGTGTTACTCGTCTTCTTTCGTCTTCTTTTAATTATCGAATGCTCACAGTTACTTAATAATTAATCGAATTACTTTCTTGCGACTTCTGCAATTGGGTAGAGGAATGTATCAAAGATACGCTTGAATCGCAGTTCCTTAATAATTAAAAGAATTATTTTCATGCTGACTTGGTTATTGAGAAGAGGAATGAATCATTGATACCCTGAAACACCGTTTATCATCAGAGTGTTTTTTTTAGCACCCTTCAGAATTTCCTGAACTGAGCAATGGAGAACAGTTCAAAACACAGAAATTTCTAGTCACAAACTCCCAAAATAAAAAGCCTGGCTAGAATTAATACACTTGAGCCACATCACATTCGCAAATCCACTTGACTAGTGGTTCTGTGTGAGTGGATGTGTCTGAGAAGAATTAAAGACAGCAATCATCCTAAAAAACGCGAACCAAGTATTTATTTTCCCGTATTAGTAATACAAACATAATTTTGCTTGAAATTAAATGCGTATTGTAATCTTATGATGGTATTACTGATCCGGGAAAATAAATTCTCGGTTCGGGTTTTTGTGGGACGTACTGTATAAGGTAATGTTAGAGATATATACGAAATATATTGGATATACTGTATATAAGGAATATATTAGAGAAATGTAAGGTAACGTTTGGGATATTTAGGAATATATTAGGTAATTTAGCCCATTCACCTTACTGTATTTCACTTTCTCAAGTGTATTTTCTTGTAATTTTTGCTTCGCGGTAAATTCATTATATGCCATGAAGGTTCACTTGAGGTTTACGGTAAAATCCTTTTTTCAAATTTGGAATTAACGTACGTACTACTTTATTAGGAAAAAAATTAAAAAGTTCAAAAATAGATATATTTAAATCATCCATTACATTCAATCAGTAAAAAATACAAGATATACATGTATATGATTATTTTTCGGTCACATCCAGAAGTATAATAAACTATGATATAAATGCATACCATGTCTTCGTTCGCTTTCATCGTTTCGTGTTTCCTTAATAATTAATAAAGCACAGAGAGATAGAATATATGAAGAACAAATACAAGCCTTGATTTCGATTTAGAAAACCAAAGTTTCTAACTCCTCAAAAAAGACAATAAAATAATTTTATTTGAAAAGATACGACGTAAATACGACTATGTCTCGAAACTTACTGTGAATTACTTCATGTATATGGTATTTTTAAATTTTTCTCATCATTGCGCATGAAAAGCCTTCGCATTTGGATAACCAAACGATGACTCTTAGTTCACGAGCGTTGTGACACGTGCATAGCGGAGAGAATAAAATGTAGTACGGATCAAAATATCCGCCCCCGCACTTTCTATTTTGATCGCAACCCGCGCATTTCATTGCTGGCGCGTATCTTGTATACGAGCGAGTTAGGCTGCCATTTTCCGTGACTCGAATATCTTGAAAAGAATCAAGCAGAAATTTCTTCATGCCGAACCAAACCAACGAATCAAAGCTATAAATTTGCCTTGAATCTATATTAAATGGCAAGACCTTTGAGCTGCAGAAGCTCGGGGCATCGAACAAGAGCTACATTTTCCGATTGGAAAACTTGAAGATGAATGTAGCTCGCTCCATGAAGCACATTACGGTGATGGAAAAAACATGTGCCTGGCTCGTGCCTCCTCGGAGATAGCGATATTGGAGTCGTTTTATTGAACCCTGAAGAGCTGATGCAAGTTCCTCGAGGGCAACCGAACAAAATAATTCAATGCAGAATTAACCCTCAGACGCATGTACCCTCAAAAAATGAATGTTCGCTTATATTTAGTGAACATTTTTCCCCAATTGGAAGGAAAAAAACACTTTTCCCAAATATTTTTCTAGATTAGGAAGGAAAAAAAATTTTTCCCGAATATTTTCCCGATTAGGAAGGAAAAAAATTTTTCCCAAATATTTTTCCAGATTAGGAACGGAAAAAAAATTTCTCCCGAACATTTGTACAGATTAGGAGAAAAAGGTTACAAATTTTTTGACGGAATGAAATCAACAGTTGTAGCCCCAAATTGGTAGATACTCGAAGGCCTCAATAATTGGAGAAAGTCGTAGTCTACGCTTCGTTGCTGGTAAGGAAGTAATACTTGAAAATACATTTATCATTCTTCTGGCTAGAACGACACAGATATTTGTGATTTATCTAGGCTTGTGCAATGCTTTTTATCATTGTTCGACATTCTAGCTCGGAAAATAACGTGCTAGAAAATAAGGGGCCAAAGGTTTGTGCTGAAAAGCTCAGACATATTCTTCCAAGTTAAGTAGCTCAGGCCTTTTTCAACCAAAGTAAATAGCTCGTTTTTTTATCCATGCTAAATTGCGCAGACCATTTTTGTCCAAGTTAAATAGCTCAGACTTTTTTTTTCCAAGCTAAATATCTTGGACTTTTTGATCCCAGCATATATTTTTGGAAGGTTAATTGGAAAAATTCTGAGAACTCAGCATAGCACTTAGAACTAACAATACCAAAAGCAGAACATGCGCATTTCATAAATGTATATAATATAATGATAATGTGATAAATAATAGGATCGTTCGTATTTCGGCTACTTGCGACTCCGGCTCTCATTTAAAACAAAACGACTCTCAAATTCAAACGGCTCTCATCTCAGCTCTTAAAGGTTAGAGAAAGTTACGCGGGTTATTATTACGAAAATGAATAGTGCTCTCAAACACTTCAGCAAATTTAAATAGACTGCAACTCTTTCCCTGGAGTACATTTTTTGAGTAAACATTGAACTTTGAAAAAATAAATCCACATTACATTAATTGCAGAGGATATCATCAGATTCCATTTCTATTGGGAATGAAGCTATTTTTAATTGATTTTTTTTCTAATGTCTTGTTACCATTAACGGAGGCTAATCAAAAGGGTTTTTTAACACTGCGCAATTAGTCTGTCAAACTCACCGGCAGAAAAAATCTCAAAACGTTTACGTACTGACGGCAAAGTTAACAGATGTTTTCAAAACATTTAGGAGTAAAACTCAATATCAAAACATTCAACGACCGCGGTTAACAGTGATGTTAAACATCAGAAAATTCAACGACCGCGGTTAACAGTTAAGATCAACATCAGAACATTCAACGACCGAAGTTAAACTTAGACCTGTTTTATCCAAAATATCAGACCATTGAATTCCCAGTAAACAGTAACATTAATGATGGCCGTGGCTACCATGATGATGATCATGGTGTCCTTTTTTGTGGCCGTACATCTTGTGGTGACCGTGATGCCCTTTGTGGCCGTAGTGCTTGTTGTGCCCCTTGTGGGAGCCGTGATGGTGGCCGTGCTTGTGGTGACCCTTCTTGCCGTGCTTGTTATGGTGCTTGCCGCCCTATATTAGTGATAAATATTAATTGTTAATAATCAGGAAATAGTATAAGATTGGCCCTTCTTTTGGTGACCTTTCTTGCCGTGACAAATATTGCTTATTAAAGGGTGAATATTAATTATTAATAATCAGGAAATAATATTATATTGGCCCTTCTTTTGGTGAAATTTCTTTCCATGACGAATATTGCTTATTAAAGGGTGAATACTAATTATTAATAATCAAAAATAAATATCACGTTGGGCCTTCTTTTGGTGTCCTTTCTTGCCGTGACAAAAATTGCTTATTAACAAACAGCAAAAAATAAAATATTGACTCTGACGTGCGGTGTTTTTTCGGTTTTTTCTTGCCGTGCTAGTTGTGGTGCTGGCCGCCCTATGTTAAGGACGAATATGGATTGTTAATCAACAGGAAATAATTTGATACAGGTCATGATGTGTAGTGACCTATCTTGCTGTCCTTACCGCCCTATATTAAGTGCGAATATGGATTGTTGATAAACAGGAAATAATGTAATATTGGTCATGATGTGTAGTGACCTTCTTTACTGTCCTTACCGCCCTAAATTGAAGGCAAATATTGGGCATTAATAATCAGGAAATAATAAAATATTGGACAAGACGTGTAGTGACCTATCTTGCCGTGAATAGTATTGCTTATTAATAAACAGCAAAAAAAAATGTTGGCCATGACGTGTGGTGTGCTTTCTTGCGGTACTTGTTGTGGTGCTTGCTTGACTCCCTTAATTAAAGGCAAATATTCCTTATTCATAATTTGGAAAAAATACAGTATTGGTCATGTGTGGTGATCTTTCTCGCCTTGCTTACCTCCCTAAATTAGTGACAAATATTGTTCATTAATGATCAGGAAAAAATATAATATTGGATGTAACGATTGGTTTCTTTTCTAACTGCGCTTGCCTCCCTATATTAATGATAAATATTGCTAATGAGAAATTGCATCAATATTAGAATTTTAGTAGGGACACGTGGTAGATAACGTTAATAAATGTTTGCATACCTATGGGAATCAGCTAACCGTCATATTGTTACACAAAACGAGTGAGCGTCAGGTTTTCTGAATAAGTTACTGGAATCATTTATGTTTAGTTTAACTTTAACACCTAAAGGGAAAAAATGAATGCTAAGGTTGTTAAAGAACACTCACGTGCACAGAAAATGGAGAAGCCTCACAGAAAAAAATCATTAACCCTAAGGCTATTAAAGAACACCTCACTTGCGTTGAAGATGTAGAAGCTTGAAGGAAAAAACGAATGCTGAAGCTAACAGTAAACATCCCCCATCCAAAGAATATCGAAAAGTTTCCTGCACGAGTCTTAGCACAGTTACCATAACAAAAGCCTCACAGAAAAAAATCATTAACCCTAAGGCTATTAAAGAACACCTCCCCTGCGTTGAAGATGGAGAAGCGTTAAAGAAAAAAATGAATGCTAATGCTTACAAAAACCATCCCCATCCAAAGAATATCGAAAAGTTTCCTGCACGAGTCTTAGCACAGTTACCATAACAAAAGACGCTTAATTAAACAGCGGAGACGTTTTAGTCATTTAACCCAGTACAATAACAGCAGATAAAATTTGAGCACCTTAAATTTGTTGCCCTTGTGGTGGCCTTCATTGTGTTTCTTGAAATACTCGTGATGATGATCGTAATTCTTGAAATGTTTCTTGACGTCTTTGTTGTCCCAGAATTTCTTCTTGCGGCCATGTTCTTCGAAGTGGTACACGTTGCTGAATCCCTAGAAAATAAAATAGGTGGATGTGAACTAAAAATATAAACGCTTGAATGGCTTTTAAAAGTCAAATAGAAGTACAATACACGCTTGCCTGGCTTTTAAAAGTCAAATAGAAGTACAATACACGCTTGCCTGGCAAATACAAGTACAATACGAGAGCTTTGTTACTCTGGCATGCCTCTGTATTCTAACACGCCTCTATATGAAGAACAGCCCAAATGTAAAAACGATGCGAAGAAACCTGGGTGAAAAAATTGCTCATATGTTTTCCGGCCATAAAATTAGAGCTTACAAAGCTAATGAGTTCATAAATGATGGAAAATAACGAAAAATTTTTTGTCTCATCTCTTGCAATCTGAAACATAATCACATGGTAATTGTAATTAATAACACAATCACTGATGTCCCCAATCACTTACTGCCAGACACTAAATTGCTCCGGCATTAAATGCCCCAATAACCAAGTTGCACTATCACCCCACAATCACTTACTGCCAGACACTAAATTGCTCCGGCACTAAATGCCCCAATAACTAAATTGCACTTTCACCACACAATCACAAAATTGTACTCTCACTAAGTGACATACTCAACGAATTCCTGTCACTTAATCCCACAGTCACACTAATCACCGAATTTTACAGTTTCTTGACGTTACTGTTACTAAATTCAACAGTCATTCAATGCCACAGTCACCAAATTACGAAGCCATTTAAGTCACAGTCATTTTTTTCAACAACCAATTGATGCCAAAGCCCCTTAATTCAACAGGGTGTTACCTTCTTATTGTGTCCCTGTCTTATTGGGTGTTACCTTCCTATTGTGTCCCTGTCTTATTGGGTGTTACCTTCCTATTGGGTGTTACCTTCTTATTGTGTCCCTGTCTTATTGGGTGTTACCTTCTTATTGTGTCCCTGCCTTATTGGGTGTTACCTTCCTATTGGGCGTTACCTTCTTATTGTGCCCCTTCTTGTGATGGCCTTTGACGCCTTTCTTGTGGCCTTTCCTGCCCTTCGCGCCTTTATGGAAGTGTCCGTGGTGGCCCTTCTTGAAGTGATGGCCGCCGTAGTTCTTGCCCAACTTGTCGAAGAAGCCCTTCAGACAAACATAAATTACCGCTATTAACGCTCCGCAAAAGATTTGTGCAGAGAAATCCATTCTGAAATTAAAAGATTTGTGCCGAGAAATCCATTCTGAAATTGAAGGTTAATGTTTCTCCCACAGTGATGGGGGAGAAAGTTTTCTTTTCGCTGGTACCTAATTCTGAAATTCCGTTCCTCTTGATATGTGCGATATTTCCCTATCTTCTCGGTTTTCAAAAGTAAGTTAGGACAGGCAATATCTCAAATTGCCTGCAAGTCAAAACAAATAAAGCTGAAAGACATATATATGAGAACCCAACTACAACAATATACAATACAATATTAATAATACAACGCCAATGAATAATATAAGGATTTAGTCCTTATCCCACACATACACACACACGCACGCATTTTCCCACACACACACAAGCACGACCACACACGCTCACACACACACACACCAGTAACTCAACCATGGGTACAAAACTAACCTGATATACAGAGTCGACTTATTCTCACATTCAGCCGACACAATTTCATTTGGCGTATACTTTGTATCCCATGTATGAAATATCATGCATATAATACGTGCATGATAAATTACAATATTATATCATATTATCATGCATGTTATTATATATGTTTTATCATATTATATCATGTTAGCACGTATATTATTATATACTAGCCCACCCCCTTTTATTTCCAATAAGAAGAAGGAAAATGAAAGAAAGGCCGTAAGAAATAAAAAGAATTAATCTCTCGAGAGTTGATGAGGCCAAGTGCACACGGCCCGTCAAAAATGTATAACAATGTTCGACAAATCACATGACTCACGTTCCTATTTCCTAAGAATTCAAGTAATATTCATTCCTACTCGAATCTGATGGATTATTTAATACACTGAAAATTGTGGAGTTGATGAAGCTTGTATCACAGATACGCTCATCACACACTTCTGCTGGCTTCGGATAGACAGACAGACAGACACCCTGCTTATTATAGTATACATAGATTACCATGTTAAATCATATTATCATGCATATCCCGTGCTTTGCTCCAAACAGAGCGCTGATTGGCCAGAATCAGGAGACACAGAACAAGAAAGCACTGAAATATGGCACGTTTCTTGCGCATCCCAATCCCTCCATCAACGATATCTCCTCGCACTCAACGAGAAGAAGAAAAACTCATGCTCCTATTTTTCAGTCGGGACCCATGACTTTTTTCTCACTCCTTCTTTCTATTGCTGGAAATTTCGGTGAAAACAAAATGCAGCGTCTGCAGCTCAGAGAGTGAGAGAGGGAGGGAGAGAAGGGGAGAGAGAAAGAGGAAGAAAGAGAGAAAGTGAGTGAAGGAAAGAAAGAAGGAGAAAATTAAAATGAGAAAGTGAGAGAGAAAGAAAAAGAAAGAGAGAAGACGAAAAAGTGAGAGGAAGAGAGAAAGAAAACGAGAAAGTGTGAGAGAAAGGAAGAAAAAGAAGAAAAGAAAGTGACAGTAGAAGAGAAAAGAAAGAGAGAAAGAGAGAGAACGGCTTCAACAGGTTCACTGTTCTCACCTTTTTATGTCCTTTGCCAAAGTGTCCTTTATGGTGCCTGGCGTGACCGTGCTCGGCGTGGTGCCCTTTATGGCCCTTGTGGCCGTGCTTGTTATGGAAGCCTTTATTGTGATGGCCGAAGTGTCCGAAGAATCCTGAAACGCATGAAGAAATGGAAATCAAATTCTGTTGAATCTGGAGTCCCACAAGAACATGAAATATTTGTTGTCTTCGCCGTTGTTCTGGGATCTAAAAAAGTGTTCCGGTGGTAGTGAGGTTGACTGTAAAGTTGATGGACGAGGAGGGAATGATCGTTTTATGTTGATAGTTTTCAGTCAAACTTGGAACTTCTTCAAACTTACGACCGATCTAAAAAGTAGGTGTCATTTCCAGAATAGAGGTAAGACTTTTTTTACACAAATGAACTTTACCCGCGAGTTTTTCTCTTTCTGAACTAAAAAATTACAAGCTCATGAGAGCCCAGTCAATAGATTCCCTGAATGCATGCGATTGTATAGGCTATACATCCAAGTATATAAGCTATGCATACAGGTGTATGGGCTGTTTATTCAGGTATATACGCTAAGCTTCCTATAAGTTACGCATACAGGTATACAGTATAAGCATAGCTATGCAAGCTAATCTTACCAGTTTGTAGGCTAAGTATAAGAGTACGTGTAGGCTGCGCACACAGGGATAAGGGCAATACACACATGTGTGCATGCTACCAATAGAGGTATACGTTGGGATTTCAGGAACGTGGCTACGCATACTGGTATATAGGCTATGCATAGAGGAATACGCTAAGCATACAGGTATATAGGCTACGCATAAAGGAATACGTTAAGCACACAGGAATATGGGCGACGCACACAGGCATATAAGCCACATATAGAGGTTTATAGACTGCTCATTTGGATAAACCTTTTTAAAGGCTAACAGAAATAGAGGAATACGTTAAGCATACAGGAATATGAGCCACGCACACAGGTATATAGGCCACGTATAGAGGTTAAAATGGCTACTCATATGAGTAAACCTAGGTAAAGGCTAATAGGAATAGATTACACGTAAGAGCAGAATGCTAATGATTGTGACTGCTACGACTGCTTCAGGACAGCTCTGCTAAGCAGTATTATCGAAACAACGAGTTTCATGACTAGAAAATAAAAACCAAAATGGGAAAAGAACTTCCTATTGTGTAAAAACTTGTATTGAAATGCATGAAAAATTAGTTCTCAGATTTTTCAGTTAGCAGAAAATGTTGGGCGATGAGCGTTGAATGATATCAGTTTCAGAAGTTTCGTCAACTTTGCGTGAACGATAATGAAATGATAATTTTGCGAAATAACTTTGTCACGGAATAAATGAATTAAGATTATAAATAAGACCACGCTTGCGAAGCTCTGACTGAGTCGGGACGTTACTTTCGTCCTCCGTTCTCCATTGAAAGGAAACTTTTACCATGCGTCAAAAAGATGTTTATTTCCATGAAAAATATCGTTAACTTTCAAAACTTTTTAACTTTCGAACTTTTGCATTTGAAAGACGTAATCAGCGCCGTGTTTGGATCCGTGGAAAATGTGAATGGAAAATTTAATTTTACTTTTCATAAGGACTTCTGGGCTCACAGATCAGCAGAAAGAATAAATCACAAGATTTGAAAATATTGAATCTGCACAAATTAATCTGAGTAAATTTTACTTTCAGTGGTAATTCTATTTCAAATCTAACGAGCCACTAACTCTTTGCGCAAATACTACCCTACCAATGATTCGTAAAGTTAAGGTCAAAATATTAAGTTGGTGTGAAATATTCTTCTAGAAATGAGTACTTGTAACAGACTGTATCCACAATACAGCTAACCGGTATTTTAAATTTTGCCCTTTGTTATCACGCCGGGGGTTGGATTTGGCTTTTAAGCCATTTTGCCTGTAAGTCATTTTGCCTTGAAGCCATTTTGCCTTTGAGCCATTTTGCCTTTAAGCCATTTGGCCTTTAAGCCATTTTGACTTTAAGCCATTTTGCATTTAAGCCATTTTGCCTTTAAGCCATTTTGCCTGTAAGCCATTTCGCCTTAGATCGAAGACCCTGCGAACCAGCCAAGCAGGAAAGATTCTCAATGTAGTTTTACGTAAAGATTGAATGTCCGTCAAATGATCTTGATAAAAATAGAATTTTAGCATAATTCTATGTTATAACTAACACTCTCTCTTACTAACAATAACTTACGCTATACGTATACATGTATGAAGGCCATACAATATAGGTATCAAGGCCACGCTTATAGGTATTAAGGCCATGCCAACTGGCACAAAGGCTACTACGCCTACATACAAATAGGCCACGTACACAGGTATATAGGGTACGCATCCAAAAAATGTATCCACTGACCGATGTACGTATACGTGAAATCGGAACCATATCTCAAAATTGAACTGTTGTATGGTTTTGGAATCATGTATACATGAATCGATCAGTGGATACGATCTTTGTCCGCACCCTGCATAGCCTATGCCACGGTAGAAGAAACAAGGTAGGGTCATTTCCATGGGGGAAGATACACCTCCTCTTGTTCGGCTAGCCAATTGAAAGGCTTTATTTCAAAAAACTTTATAACGTCACCAAAACGCCATGTCGTTAGGCCAATAGTGGAGCCAGATTTGGGGGTAGCAGCGCTACCAGATGCTCTATGAGCGCTGCTCTTGGTTCGTTGCCGTGACGCCAGCAAAACCACACCGTCCACGAAAAACAACTGGTTTGAACTTACCTTGCTTACCCAGGTACCTAGGTAAATACAGGTACCTAGGCTGCGAAAATGGGTACCGTATTTTATAGGTAGGAATGGTCATACCTGTAGCGGCTGTTTGCAGTGGTGCGTCTAGCAGACTGGAGACCTGTTGAGAAGCGCTGCCGACCAGTTGGCCATTTTGGCTCCTGTCATGACCAACAGATAAGTTGGACTCGTCTTTTGGGGCGCCCGAGACCAATGCTGCTGCTACCAGCGATATGGCTGCCACCAGCAAAACCTGCCATACAGGAACAGAATTTTGGATAAGTTGAAACGAATTTTGGAAAAGTTTGTTAGAATTTTGAAAATTTTATAAAATTTTCGAAAAAGTTTTCAAGAGTTTGGAAAAGTTTAAAAGAATTTGGAAAAGTTTGTAAGAAGTTGGGAAAAGTTTTTACGAATTTGAAAAAGATCGTAATAATTTTGGGAAAGCTTGTAAAAATTTTGGAAAGTTGGCACAACTGGTAGCGTGAATTTTTCTGTCGACTCCGACTGCGTTTTTTTTTGTCAAAATCCTTGGGTTTGAGCTTATCACATTCCCTTTCAGAACGAGCTTCCTTATAAAAAATTTATTGCAAAGCCATTCACTTCATTCAGTGATGATTTGTGAGTGTCCAGTCTTGGAAAAAAAAGTAATTCAATACATATCCAAAGTAGGCGATTCAAAGTGTTTCATTTACTGTTAAAATCAAATCGTAGAACGGTATCAAGACCTTGAAATTGAGAGAATCAAAAGGCTTTTTACTTTGGATCTTTCCAGCGATAGAATTTTACTTCCTGATGCTGAAGACACGTAAGAGTCAACATACAATCCAGTCCACAACATTTTTGTTTTTTCTCTGCTCAACCTTTTTCAATTCGAATCAGAAGCTGAATTTTTCAAAAATTTACGCCGTCGTAGCGGCACAACTAGCAGCGTAAGTTTTTCCAATCGATTTGGCTACTCTAAGTGCGGTAGCGCATGAGATGGCCAAAGAACTCAAAAGAACCTACGCACTTATCAATACCGCTACGACGACATGAGTTCTTCGAAAATGAGACTCAAAAAGCATAACATTTTCCACACCTGAATAATAATTTGAGCATCGATTACGAAAAATTATCTTTCAGGTAGAAAATAAGTACAAAAAACCTTTCTCGTCCAACACCATCGCAAAAAAACGATATGGAACTCCACGTTTATCTCAAATAAGTAGCGGATTCAGACACAACCTTTACCTCCCTTTCATAAAACATTATTTTTCTTATCTTGGCCTTAGCCATAAGATAGCAGAATCAGGCACGACTTGTACCTTCCTTTCTTAAAACATTGACTCTCTTACCTTCGCCCAAGCCATAAGGACTCGTGAATTCAAGAAGCCAGAGACTATCAAGAAACCGAAATATTTTTCTCGTTGCTTCGTCTACCTAAAGCTATTGTCGCTGGAGCTAAGCTTCGATCGGAACTGTGACAGGACCTCCTTGGCTGCGCTATATATACTGTATCCGTTGGCTGCCCCAGCTGCTTCTGCTTCAGCTGGCGGTTGTGTGGTTTGCATTGATGACGGTTTGTATCAATGACGGTTTGCATCAATGACGGTTTGTATCAATGACGGTTTGTCGGTTTGCATCAATGACGGGTTGTATCAATGACGGTTTGCGTCAATAAACAAGTGGTTATTGTAACCTACTTCCAAAACCAAGAGGCTATTGGAGCTGCTTCCAAAACCAATCAATGTTTTCAAGAATCACAGCTTTTCTCAGCAATCGAAAGTAACTTCAAATAATTTTGAAGGTATTCCCGAACAATTGATGAGACAGCTTGAAATTATTTCATGTGCGAGCAATTGAAACAGAGTAACTTTGAATAAGGCAAGGTGTTCAATGAATAAACAGAATATCAGTTTATTCCAAATCCCGAATCCAAATCGACTAGTTTGACGCGGAAAAATTAAAGTTTCCCGTTGATGTGGAATTGCATAGGAACCGTAACTGGAAAATTCGCTTATTTCATTTACGAAACGTCAGTGTACTCGGTGGTATAACTTTGCACAGAAAAACACTTATTAGTTCAACTTTAAAAAACTTTAATAACCATTTTTAATTTTACCCGGTATTATGGTAAAAATGCTTTGTAGAAAAACGGAATAATAGCAGTAATTAATCTGACCCCCATATAGTGTGGTCAATAATTAGTCTAACCCAATAAAACAAAAACGACTCTAGCTTGACATCGTGATAATAATAAAAGTTATTAGTTTGACCATAAATAACATTGAATCTAACCCAATATAATACTAACAATAGTCCCAGTCATAATGCAGCACAATAGTAGTCACAAACTCAATTTTCCTAAATACTTAAATTAAAGCCGACTGAAGGCTCAATCAAGTTAATTTTCGCTATTTTCAAGTGTTAACTACAATTGACGTTAAAATTGAGTTGAATACTGAACTTAAGCTCAATCAATTCCTGTCAGAGTGTCAACATGCTCTGAACTCGTACAATTTTACAAGTTTGAAAACTTAGAGAAAAAATAATACTCATAATTACTTAGACCTAATACCATAATAGCAATAGTTACATCGTGAAATACAAGCCAAAACCTTAAGGTTATATTATCGTGAAATAAAAGCAAAAACCATAAGGTTAAATTGTCTTGAAATAAAAGCAAAAACCTTAAGGCAGGTTTTATTCAACAGAAATTCAACATTAACATTGAAACTACAGATTGTTTCGTACATCTATCCCAAACGCCGGTAGACAGGATACACAGCAAAGTTTTGACATTTCAATCTTAATATGACAGTTAGTCTAACCCGACCTAACGATAATAATATCTAGTCTCATTGCTTTTCTTCTACGTCAAGGATAGCAGCGGCAGATCGTTTTCCTTTGCAATCTGGGCTCGCGGTATCAAATTCAGTTTGTTTTGGAATGGCGCAGGCAGGTCGTTTGGACCTACATAGGACGGGAATTACATCAGGCAAAACCGTTCAATTTCTCCCTCGCGGTCGCAAGAGAGGATGTGTTTTTTAATCAAGCATTTCAATTTGTACATTGATTTTTCAAATACTTTACATGTAACTAACTTCAGGACACAATGACGGTAACACCCGGTCAAAGAAATGAAAGTATGTTTTATTCCAATCAAGCCATTTCAAATTGTGCATTGGTTTTTCAAATGCCTTATAACTAACTTCAAGACGCAATGACGGTTATTAGCTCAAAGAAAGAAAAGGATGTGTTATTCCAATCAAGCTATTTCAACTTGTTCATTTTTTTCAAATGCCTCAAAACTAACTCCAGGACGCAATGACGGTTACCCCCGGTCAAAGAAGGGAAAGGATGTTTTATTCCATCAAAGCCTGATTCATATTATCTTGTACATTGGTTTTTAAAATGCATATAACTAACTCCAGGAAGCACATGAACAAGGAGTGCCTGAAAAATGTGTTCATTCTTTAACTAACTATTGTGATTGTACTTTATGGTTTTGTTCCAGGTGCATCAAAGATTTCGTTCATGACGTTTAATTTTTTAAAATTTGATTTTCAATTTTTCAGTTATATGTTAAACATTATAAAATTCGATATTATTTTCTTTGATTGAACTCATTTGACTTGTATTTATGACAATAAACACCCACATCAAAGCGAAATACATGAGTAGTAGAAAGTCAAAGAGTGAGCACATTTTTGTAGAAGTAACAGTCGCAGTAACAGCTGGAGTAACAGTCACAGTAACAACTGAAGTAACAGTCACAGCAACAACTGGAGTTACAGTCACAGTAACAGCAACAGTAACAGCTGAAGTAAGTCACACTGATAGCTCGAGTAAAAGAACAGTAGCATTTGCAATAACAGTCCCAGTAACAGTTGCAGTAACAGTCACAGTAACAGCCGCAGTAACAGTCACAGTAACAGCTGGAGTAACAGTCACAGTATAAGCTGGAGTTACAGCTGGAGTAACATTTGACGTAAATGATTGAGCAGATGTCGTAAGCGAGTGACGTAAGTGAGGTGAGAGCAGCCCCAGCAAACAATTGGCGATTACAGACAGCACAACCGGACGATGTGAGCACACGCTGTTGAGCGTAGCTCCGGTCCGCAGAAGAGGCCAACCTTTCCTTATTGTCTCTCGCTTGAGCATAGTGTAATAATAGTTTCCAATATTGCCACAGCGACATTGTCGTGGAGAAATATTAATCTCGAGAATGGTTGGAAATTTTGAGTAAATATTAATATTCATCTCTGATATTAACAGTGTGCTAATATCTTACAATAAATAATATTCGAGTCCCACCATGAGGAAATATTAATATCGCTGTAAATAACACTGAGTTGATTTTTTCTGAAAAATAGCTTTGATGTCTCAGCATGGGGAAATATTAATTTCGCAGTAAATTACTCGGTGCTAATATCTTCGAAAAAATAATTTTGACGTCCCAGCATAGGGAGATATTAATATCGCTGTAAAAACCACGGTGCAAACATCTTCTGAAAAAAATTTTTAAATAATTTTGACGCTAAGTAATCTGATGCAACTGAGAGGGTTGGTATGTTTTTCGAAGCGTGTTTTGCTCGCCATGTTTGGGCATAAGTCAATATTATCGAATGATAAAATTCTATTTGATTTTCTGAGACCTTACGACCTCGTGAAGCAGAAACAGCAACGAAATTTTTGGTAATGTTTTTAACATTGCTCGTCTAACAAACAAATGTTCCCAATCATGATGTAGAATGTAAAGTATTGTCTTAACACATTCAAACATCCTTCAAAAAATTGCTGATGTTTCACACACGAAAGTTCAATATAAATTTACCTCAATGAGAGGACATCATTTAATTCGCTCAAAAATATCTCATACAAATATCGTAAGTACTGAGGAACATTCGAGCAAAGAAAATGTAATTCAACTCTAAAGTCAGTAGGGGACTTCTGAGGTCATCAACGAAACAAAAAACATATCTGATGCTCTTTTTCGGTAATTCGTACATGGTATTGTTCGATTCCCTAAAAGGCAATTAAAGATGATGAACCTCAACTCCACAAAAAGGTTATTTTTCTCAGAGCTAACAAAGTCTGCAATTTGACTGCTTATGAAAACTATTTAACTGCTGGTGAAATCTATTTGACTTCTGATGAAAGCAATTTGACTGCTGATGAAAGCAATTTGACTGCTGATGAAAGCAATTTGACTGCTGATGAGAGCAATTTGACTGCTGGTGAAAGCAATTTGACTGCTGAAGAAAGCAATTTGACAGCTGATGAAAGCAATTTGACTGCTGGTGAAAGCAATTTGACTGCTGATGAAAGCAATTTGACTGCTGATGAAAGCAATTTGACTGCTGATGAAAGCAATTTGACTGCTGATGAAAGCAATTTGACTGCTGATGAAAGCAATTTGACTGCTGATGAAAGCAATTTGATTTTAATTTGCGCAATTTGATTTGAAAGAACATAAAAGAATCCATTGCAAATGATTTCAAATACGTGTTAGGTTTCCAATATGCTAACAGCATCTTCGTCACTTGAACCTTCATTTGCGGGAACCATGCTGCTGAAAAAAATATTAATTTATAATTTTTACGCATATCATCTTGTGCACTGTATTTCCTAGATTTGTAAAACTGACGCATCATGCAAAAATGGATGCCCTCGGTCTCGCCAATGGTCCGTCCAAGCACTTGGGTATGGAGGATAATTCTGGCTAATTCTCTTATTTTTCTTCATGTGTATCCTGTTATCATTTATATGAAATAGGTTTTCTGGATGGCTCCATTGACACAATGGGTTCGTAAACCTTATTTTGTAAAAACTTTTCAACGTCATGAGAGAAAGCATGTGTGAATGACGAGCAAACTCAATACAAATAAATTACCTCTAGTCTATTCTCCGTCCTGTTTTAGCAGTATTTATCTAAAAAGATTATTTTTCATGAAAAATCCACGGGTAATAAATTGGGATCGTTTTTTATTCACCAAAGGTTAATGTTTAGTCTTCTGCGCCACTGTATAACACCCTGCGCCATTAAACACAGTATGCACACACACCTCCTGCGCCACTAAACACAGTATGCACACACACCCTGCGCCACTAAACACAGTATGCACACACCTCCTGCGCCACTAAACACAGTATGCACACACACCTCCTGCGCCACTATACACA
>JACJUY010002490.1:17294-36083 GCA_014220935.1 Platorchestia sp. MABIK | reverse complement strand
GTTGTACCGATACAACGTTAGGCAATGCAAGGAAAGGCGCCTTAATATAGTTTCTTTTTCAAAGATGACTTGAAGAACCGTCCGCTATATAGATTCCCTGCAAGAACACTCCTATTTAAACACTTACATTTCTATGCATAGGTTCCTTTGAAAACATGCCTTTTTCGTACATTCTTCACCAGAACGCACGGACAGCAATGCACGTCTGCATCTTCTGCCTCAAGCGTTAACTTTCAACACATCCGTCACAGACGCCGCACCTCAAATCTGATGTAATTAATTTATCTCCAAATTGACGGAATTTATTTTTCCAGACCTCCTCTCCGGCAAGACAAAGAAATAAATATGATGTTGTAACTGAGTCATGTCATTGAAACATTGCATCAACACTCTCACTCATGTGAACAGAATGAAAATAGGAAAATTATTTCATCGCCGAAAAATGGAACATTGAAACCCTCATCGTTGGACTTCAAAGTTCAAGGCAGGGTAGTTAAGATTGTTGAAGTTCGACGTCTGTTTCTCTTTGAAACATTTTTCGTTTGCTATCCCTACGTTAACGAGTTCCGCAGTGTTATGATTGTTTTGTGATTGTTGTGAGATTATTTTGTAAGTTGATGATGTATGCAACTGTGCTCAGTAAACGCCATGTCATCAACGTTAATTTGAAGAAAAAATACAATTTAAAAAAATGAAATGGAACATGCTTTGAGTACCCCGAATTATCACTGCAATGAGTGGATACAATACGAAGTATTTGACAAGAAAAATGCATGGAGATCCCAAAAATATCCCTGCAATGCCTGGATACAATACAAAATATTGGACAAGAAATTTGCAATGAGCACTTAGAAATATCACTACAATGAGTGATTCAACCAACAACACAAGAATTAAATTTCCTTTCTATCTCTACGCATCCGAGAAAATCTTGAAGCGGTAGGACGATGACTCAAATGCAGAATTTATTATGAAGGAATACAAGTCAATTGAGTACAACAAAAGACGCCCGACTAATGTGCCAATGCACCAACTTTAGTAACAACAACAACAGACATCGGCATCTACGGTGCTTTATTTCCAATCAAGCCTGATACATATCATCTTGTGTGTTGGTTTTTTCAAATGCCTTATAACTAACACTATGAATAGGACACCATGACGGTTTCCCCCGGAAAGCTGGTACCCATTTCCGACTCCTGGGTTGAGTGGGGTATTGTGCTTGAGTTTTCCCTTATACCCAACGGGAAAATCTTCGCGCAGCGCCGGGATTCGAACCCTCGACACCTTCATGGAAGGACAATGCCTTCACCACTGTTCCACGGCGAACACATTACAAATAACAAAAGTCATCTACATCACAAGATCTGCGGTGAGCACCTCAGATGCACCCTTGTTTCTTTAACGGACTAAAAAATGAAAAAATAATGGTAATTACATCACATTATATAGAAGAAGAACAATGGAGAAAAATTAAACAACGATCAAATATAAATACTTATGTTCATTACGCACCGTTGATAAACAATAAAAGTATAATTATTAATCTTTAGACACAAGTACGAGAGGAAGTACAATGGTTGTCTATTCGCGAGGTTACTTTTCTTAATAGTAACTTTTCATGAGTTTCTTTGCAGCCTTTAATTCTGCTCACAGAGCAGAAAAGCAAAAGCCTTACGTGTTTTCCTCTGTATCCACACGTAGTGTGGTAATTGGTTAATTTTAATGAATTTTTTGCAGGTCAGCGAACAAAAACCGAGAAGCAAAAATATCCCGTGTTTTTGACAGGGCGTAACGCTGTGTGATTCTATTGTGCATCAGCAGCATGTGTTCACAGGTCACTTCGATGTAGTCTTTTCACACGCTGCAGTACGGTCCAATTTTCATGTTAGGCTTAACAGGGAAAAATAAGCGTGAGAATTGCTTCCTGTATAGAAGGAAGGCTGCTCCTTTTCTTCGCTTCAAGTGTGTGGCGAATATGTACTTATAGCAAGTTAGAAACACGACTACTGCTCCAGTTTCTCTTTTGGAGAGTTGCCATTTTATGCGAGGAAGGTTTCTCTTTTCAGAAGGAAGGCTTTCTAGATTTCTCGTTTCAGATATGTACCGAGTAATTTCAGAAGATGAAAACACGAAAACGCATTTTGTAGCTTTTCATATTTTTCATATTTCATGGAGAAGTTTCTGAGTAGCTACGCATCGTAAAACTCAGAATAACCCAGACATTGCATGAGTGTTACTCACTCAATTATTCTATTACGAAAAGCGTAAGTCATCATTATGCGAGGGTTTTATTGTAATATATGATTTATTTAAACTGTACTTCAGTAAATGTTTCTCACCTCAACTAAAATATCTTCACCTCGACAAAGCTTTCTGCGCTGCATTTTGGAAAAAACTTTATGCAAGTCGAAATTGTTCACTTTTCTGTATAAAACATGCAAGTAAATTCTGATCAATAGACTACTGTAACAGATGTCTCCGTAGATAATATCTTGAGATAACTTTTCATTTTTCATCACGTTGAATGCAACTAAATTGGGCCCTAATCCCGCTGTGGTAATTCTAAGACTGTGCGTCGACAGATCAATAATTGTTAGTCCCTATCTTACCTGTAGATTTAGGCCTAGAACTGCTCGGCAACAGATCATTTATTCCCTGTTTTAACTACGGATTTGGGCCTAGGACTGCGCTTAATTAGAACTGGAGATTTGGCCCGAGGACTGCGCTTAATTACTCTCTATTTTCACTGGAGATTTGGACCGAGGACTGCGCTTAATTCCTCCCTATTTTTACTGGAAATTTGGGCCTAGGACTGCGCTTAATTACTCCCTATTTTCACCGGAGATCTGGGCCTAGGACTGCACGTGGTCAGCGCTGAGGTCTACAGTGTCGGGGTAAATCAAGTTTTGGCGTCCAGGCGTTCCCCTGTCCAGCAAGGCGACGTCCTGCAGTGCCTCCCCCTCCAGCTCACGGCGCGTGTACCTGAGGACAAGTGCCACTTGTGATATCCAAGGATAGGGAAGTATTGTGGTTATTTGCTTCAACGCCATTTTTGATTTCGTTGTTATTGACTCATTTCGTAGTTTTTGGCTCCAACGCTATTTGGAGTTTCGTAGTTATTGGCTCTACCGCCGTTTAAGATTTTGTATTATTTGGCTCTAACCTTATTTGGGATTTCGGACTTATTGGCTCTAACGCTGTTTAGGACTTCGTAGTTATTGGCTCTAACGCTGTTTAGGACTTCGTAGTTATTGGCTCTAACGCTGAATGGGATTTCGTAGTTATTGGGTCATTTCGTAGTTATTGGTCTCTAAAGCTATTTGGGATTTCATAGTTATTGTCTCTAATGCTGTTTGGGATTTCGTAGTTATTGGTTCTAATGCTGTTTGGGATTTCGTAGTTATTGGTTCTAATGCTGTTTGGGATTTCGTAGTCATTTTGCATACTGTATACGAAGTACCATAAAACCGTTACTACGAAGCTCAATGGAACCGTTTCTTTGAAACAGAATAAAACCGTTTCTCTGAAACAGAATAAAACCGCTTCTTTGAAACAGAATAAAACCGTTTCTTCGATGCTCAATAAAATACCATCACGAAGCACAACAAAACCGTTACTACGATAGTCAGTGAAACTATTTCTACGAAGCTCAGTCTGACCTCCTGACTAAGGCGTGTAGAGTTGCTGTAGACACCTCGGTGTCGTCCTGGAGGCAGTACTTGCGGTTGTCTGCTACGTCGATGATGCAAACTTTCACGGGGGCCTCGTCCACACCACACGCCCCGCGCACGTACTCGCTCATCACAGACTGGGAAAATAAAATGGTACGTTTTAGTTTCCGTATTTTGTTGCACAAAAAAGACCGATTTATTTCCATATTTTGTTGCACTTACTCGCTCATCACAGACTGGGAACATAAAATGGTACGTTTAAGTTACCGTGTTTTGTTGCACAAAAAGGCACGATTCATTTCCCTATTTTGTTGCACGTACTCGCTCAAGACAGACTGGCAGCAAGAAAAGGGCAAATTTAAATTTCCACATTTTGATATTTGTTCTTGAGAGTAACTTTGCTAAAGAGGGAATAAAGGGCGTAGAAGTTTTTGTTAAGGGACAGTTGAGATTGGAAAGACGTGACAGACGGGCAATACGAAAAAACATGCTTTTCTTTCCAGATTTTGTTTCTCGAGTGATTTTGCTACTGAGGAAATCACGAATGCATAATCGCTATTCGTGCACAGTCGATGATAGGGGAATACAAATATTTAGGAGGCTAACTTGAAAAGATGAAGTGGCGTATTTGAGAAAACGGATTGGTAGGAAGCTAAGGAAGCATCATGAACACATTCCAAAATAAAAGTTTACACATGCATGTATACTAAGAAGCTTTGAGCCTGCGAGTATTTTGGAGCACAGCAAATTCCTGTTTACATCTTTTGCCATTTCCTAATAATTTGTTTCAAACATTACGACTTATCTTTTCAAGGAACTATTTTCCTGTATCCTTCTTCGTGAATTTACTTCCGAAGGAAGATGTTCCTGGGACATCGGAACATTTTAAAATGTGGAGCTTCCTGTTCCAAGTACCTTGAAGTGGCTTCCACGTCTACGAGGAAAAGGCTGCTCCCATGTGTAGGAGGACTAAGGAAAACTTTTCCCAGGTCTAACAGGACTAGGAGAAACTGCTCGCAAATCTAGAAGGACTGGGAAAACTTCTTCAAGGTTTAACAGGAGTAAGAAAAACATTCCCCACTTCTAACACGACCAGGGAAAGCTTTTCCCAGGTCTAACACGACCAGGAAAGCTTTTCCCAGTTCTAACACGACCAGGGAAAACTTTTCCCATGTCTAAAAGGGTAAGGAAAATTTATTTCAAGGCTTATAAAGATTAGGAAAATATTTTCTCTGTTCTAGGAGAACTAGGACACGCACCGGCCCATCCCCTCACCTCAGGGGCGACGAAGAAGGCGAGGGTGTCCCCGTCAGGAGGCCCAGAGGGCGCCCTGTGCAGTAAGTACTCTTCAGCCACCGGCAGCAGCTCGTCTCGGTACTGCTCCAGCACCGCGTCGTCGTCTGTGTCTGTGGTGGGATTTTTTTTTACCAGTGCACATGGCCCGTCAAAAATGATGGGATTAAATATTTTCATTCAACAAATTTTCCAGATGTGGATGACGAACAAATATATCCATCCTAATAGTACACGCGATTAAAATATTCTTGTACTTGTGCACTGGTGAAACTCTCGTTTCACAGATACGGTCATTGAGCATCCTTATGAGCGTCACAGAGAGACGGAAAAAGCGGACACCAAACAAATAAATAAATAAATAAACACACTTAGAGTATTATTAGGTAAGATATTTCCTCGATTAATCTGAAAAATTAGGAGGGGAATTTGCTCACGATTTTTTTTAAATGGTTAAACTCACATGATGTGGAAATAAACATGCTATGTTTTTCGTGATCATAAATGATTCGTGACAAATTAGCGCACGAATTTATTGAAAACACCTCAATCTCACATGATGTGGGAACGATCATACTACATTTTTCAATGGCCATAAATAATTCGGGGCAAATTTGTTCACGAATTTCTTGAAGAAAATGCATTAAACACACATGAAACCCGAGACTAGAAGCTTGGGTAAGCAGACAAAATATGAGCGTTTGTCAGAAGTTTCTTTGCGGGCCTCCGCTTTCACTGAGCGCCGCACAATTTCACCGTGATAACCACATGTGTTCGAGACAGTTCAAATTTGAAATATGTATTAACAAACCTACGTGATGCATAATTCATCTCAGGGAAAGATTTCTAACGACCAATTTTCAGGCTGGGCAGCGCTTGAAATGGCGTAGATTTGCTCGAAATAAATTTGCGAAAGTAACGCTTGAAATGAAGTAGATTTCTCCGAAATAAATTCGCGAAAGCAACGCTTGAAATGATGTAAAGAAGCACATAAGGAGTGGATTTCTCCGAAATAAGTTTGCTATTGTATTGCTTGGGAGAGCTTGTAGAACGGCCACAAACAAAAGGCTTCATTTACCGTGCCTCTCACGAAAGAAAAGTTCTTTTCAAGCCTTGAGTAAATGACATGAAACTCCATGCAGAGTAGCGAAAACAGGGACTTTCATATCAACCGAGTCTGAAGACGCTGCTACCCAGAATAAATATATAGCAATGGCAATTCATCCTGTATAAGCACAAGGTGAAAAGAGGTTCGTTGATATCAACAATTGAGTCTGAAAAAAAATACGACCCAGAATAAATATACAGCAATGTTAATTCTTCCATAATGAGCTCAAGAAGTGAACTCGGGTACGTTGATATCAACCGAGTCTGAAAAATACTATCCAGAATAAATACGCAGCAAAAGCAATGGTTCCAGAATATAATATCGTATGCTTGCATTACCAGCAAATATTATGAATGACGGTCTGTCCAGCAGCGTTGCCATGTGCCGCTCCTCCAGTATCTCTACAGACTCGTCACGCCATGGAAATTCCTGGGAAAAACATCAGTTTTGACTCAAAATTGCATATATGTGAAATTACTCTTATAAAATTCATTTCCAGTTTTGGTAAAAGAAAAATAATCATACACCAACCATCCCACGAACAACCACATTCAAGCAAAGAAACATGACAATACGATTTAGGAATTTATACAACAATTATAAGCCTAAAAACACAATTTAATTTATAATGAAAGTTTGGCAGTACTTGTTAGTATACGCACTAATTATACCAAAATATGGTACACCCAGCTTATCGCTTCACATCTCAACAACTGCGACGTTGTAAAGTTTAATTTGAATCATTATGGACCTGAACCTCAGTAATGAATTTTACAAGCCGCACCACGACCAGCTCGCCACCGGACAGTGGGAGCGACAGCTCACCTAGGCGTGCGGGTCCCTCACTAGGTGTGTGCGGCCGGCATGACTTCGCCATACCACGACCAGCACATAACTAGGATTGTGATTTGTGACAGCAGCTCACCTCGGCGTTCGGGTCCCTCCCTAGGTGTGTGCGGCCGGCATGATTTCACCCTACCACGACCAGCACGTTACTGGGATTGTGACTGACAAGTGACAACAGCTCACCTCGGCGTGCGGGTCCCTCACTAGGTGTGTGCGGCCAGCGTAGGTTAGCACGCTGTCGTCCGGTCCCAGAAGCACGAGGGTCGGGATGCTCTCAACCTGCTCATAAAATGAGTAAATAAGTAGGTATTACAGTCTGCAAAAATCAGAGGCTCTAACTGTCATGAGCTACCACTTACAAGAGACTAACTTTTCATCAAAATTGTTCCTTGAGTAGAATTCAGAAATGATATTTGAATCGAACTAATTCGTGCAAACACAGGTGTATGTTAATGAAGAAACTGCTAGCACAAAAACTGAACACAACTGGACGTAACATCGTTTCCTCAAATAGGGCAATCGTTTCCAATCAGAAAGTGTACATACAAAGAAGTCAATAAATACTAATAATAACAATAAAGAAGTCAATAAATACCTAGTAAATTTTATTTGAAGAATTTCGTAAGTTATAGTAGCTTATTATGCTCAAAATCCGTCGTCTGAATTCTATTTATTTTTCACGACGCCATAAACTTTTCCACAATATTCCATCTTTCCTATTTTTAACGGCCAAGCTTCCTACTTGTTGAAACCGATCATATTCAGTAGACGCACAGTGCTCAGCTCTAGGTGGTTATAGCAAACGAAGAAGACTTGTTGAAAAGGAAAAGGCAATTCTACTAACTGAGCTTGCTCTCCATTCATTTACTCTCCTATGGCTGAGAAGCTGAAAACCATGAGTACGACCCGATTGTAATGAAAATTCAATGAAAATATCTCCATTTTTGACTTACCTGAAGTGTGGCAGTCGTACGACCCGATTGTAGTGAGAATTAAAAAAAAATGTCTTCATTTTTTAATTTCCTGAAGTGTGGCAGTCGTACGATCCGAATGTAATGAAAATTTAATGAAAATGTATCCATTTTTGAATTACCTGAAGTGTGGCGGCGAGCTCTCGTCTCTCCTGTTCACATCGCCACTCCAGGCCCGGCCACGCCATGGTCGCGTGGTGCGCTGTGCTGGACTCCAGGCTTCTGGACACATGTAATAAAAAAGATTCCAACAACCATGTCTTCAACTTTTCGCACACTAAAAACCATACCTTTAGCTTTACACCCACTTAAAATCATACCTTAACCCTTTAACGTCTGCATTTATGTACTCATACTACGGTTTTCACAACCACCGCCACTAAACTGGCGCCGGCATCAGGTAATCACTGATATCAGGATGAGGAAGGAACTGCCACTCGGCAGTGAACTCCAAAGGACACATTAGGGAACTAATTTAACGAGAAATACAATATATTGAGGCTATTTTCGAAAGAGGACCGTAGAGTCCACTTGGGCGTTAATGGGTTAAACTTTGTACCAGCTTAAAATCGCACCTTTAACTTTGTACCCACTTAAAATCACTTCCTTGACATAATTCACTAAATGTTATTAAGGTTATTAGCATTCTGAATCATTCAATAAATACAAGTGCTTATCGGTGAACAACTAAGCATTGATGTTATATCTGTAGCTTGAGCATCTAAAGAAGTCACATTAATAAGAAATATTTTAAAAACTAGTATAATAGATATGATCGATCTCAAAACAACATCTGTGAGGCTGAAAAACGTTTTAAATCTATTTTGGGTTTGACTTCCTAGAAGGACTCACCTGTCAGAACTTACGAAGACTACCTCGAAATTGTGACAGTTTTCTTTCATACGCCGATAAGTTTCTATGAGCTGTGGAGTGAACGCCTTACACGGGGGACACTGGAAAAATGAAAAGAATCGCACGTTCACACATAGATACAACTTTAAACAATTTTTAAAACAATTTATTTACAACAAACGATACAGAAGTAGATTATTTCTTGAGTCTAGTGCAATGGTCAAGTTTGAGCATAGCTACCTGTGGGCCCGGATAAGTTCAGTGACTTCTAGGGCATCCTATTATTAACTTTATTTCAAGGTATGCAATTATGTTTAACCTAATTCACTTAACCTAGTTACTACTTTCACGCTGAATTGAGAAGTCTTGCCGCTTTTTCAACAGATGTGCAATAAATTTCATGTAATCAACTAGATGAAATGAGAACTTGTTAGAAATTAGTGTCATCTATATCTGATTAAACATTGCCCCTTTATTGAAGCAAATTTTGTAGGTAGTAACACAAGTAAATATCTTAAAGTCACGTGCAAACATTTCGGAAGGGAAATTCTGTTGACCATCAATGGAGAAACGTAACATACTGAGTATACGACTTAGCAATACCTGAACAAAATAGACAGTTTGAATAATTAATTGGTCACATGTATTACATCAAGATCTTTTCTTAAGGCTACTATTATGGCCACATTTCACACATTTCACACGTGAGCCATATTTGGTCACTGGGGGAGTTTTCATTATGCTGCTGACCAACCGTTAGTAACAAACCCAATCTTAAAAATGCCTAATCAAAACGAAATAAAAACACGATCGAGTTAATGTATGGTATTTCCAACATTGCTTACTACAATTGAATTTAAATTTGAGTTGAATATTAAACTTCAGTTTTACCTGCCGCAGTCAAAGTTTTAAATACAGCGATCCGTAAATCGAATAAGTTTAGAGACTTCTTGGAGATCCCATCATTAATCAATTATGTTCACCTAGTTCCACATTGAACTGACCAATTTATGGGTTCGCCCCGAATTCGATGTTAATAATAAATCACCATATCAAGTTGAATCCTATAACAGGCAAGATTTTACCTGATTTCCTAGCGTCATTGACACTGTGACATAATTGAGATTCAAGATTCGTTTTGAAATCTTTGTATAACTTTTTCCCGTGAATTTAAGCCGGGATCGAATTCTAAGTTTTAGTTCCAATGAAGTGAAAACAGTTCTTAAAAATTTTGTGTAAGTTAGAATTTAATAATAAAGCAGCTAGGTGCAGAGTCAAGTATCGATTAGGTCCCTAAAGTAAATTCTTACCCAATGGGCAGCGAAGTAAAGTGCTTTGAATCCATCCTTGAAGTCTGAGTAATTGGCTTTGCTTTCATCAGGGTACACGAGGCTGGAGCTCTCCAATATATCTGTCACAGACCGAGGTCGCCACGGGAACTTGAGGCCTTCTGGGTCTGCTGCGAGGGTCTCTAGGCTTGGTCTTGATAACACACGAGACGATCTCGCGTCAAGTAGTACGAGGGAAGCGAGACTCGAGACCCTAAACTTCCGACACAAACCTCTCTGTAAGGAGAAATGGAGCATGAGGAGTGGTTCCCTAACGTCGCACGACGCCTGGGGCAGGTAGTGCATTTATTTAATTTGAAAACTGAAGCAGTAACTTGAGTACTCGTTTTTAATTAACTTGTACTAAGCTGAGTACTCGTATATAACTTGTACTAAGTTGAGTACTCGTATTTAACTTGTACTAACTTGAGTACTCGTATTTAACTTGTACTTGTTCTAAGCTGAGCACTTGTTTTTAACTTATACTTTTACTAAGCTAAGTACTTGTATTTGACTTAACAAGACACAGGAACGTTCAATATCGAGCTGTCATTGTCTTGTTTGTCTATTGAGGAATTTGAATTACACCGACAAAGCGAAAACTTACGTTTCGACATGTGCGAATGCAATTATTGATCCTCTTCATTTTTGCATAAGATTTACATAACCGAAACTAGTAATTTTTTAAAAGAGAGTTAAATTACTTTTTGACTCAACAAAAGTTATTGTGAAAAAGACGCAGTCGTTGAAGAACATCGATAAAAATGCTTCAGTGGGAGAATTTTGCTCCCACCTACACAACTCGTTCAACGGCGTGGAGGACTTTGACTCCGCTACGTAAGCTAAAGGTCAATATTGATTTTAGGCCTTTCACGGAAATTAATAATTCCATTCCGAACAATCACTAAAGGAACCCATTTAAAAACGTTTTACATAAATGACATTCTGCTCGCCGATGCTCAATTTTCGAATTATTCAACTTTGAAGTTATAGGAACATCGTATATAAAAGTGAAGGAACTGACAAGTAAATATGCAGTAATACGGTATTGACGTATCGATGGGTGAGGTTGGGTAGGTTATGTTCGGTTAGTTAAATAAACTTACCTAAAATAACATAAATAAACCTAAAATAGCTTATCTTAACTTACCCAAACCGACGCAATTTTTTCCCGCGCAAAAAGTGGGCGTGTCCCGCCAAGAATGTGGGCGTGACCCAACGATGCGGCGACTAAGCAACCGACCATATAATGTTATTCCTATCTGAACATAATTATTGTTACATCTCGAAAATAACGCATCAGCGAGCAGAATGTCATTCGTGTAAAACCTTTTTAAATGTGTTTCTTTAGTGATTGTTCGGAACAGAATGTTTAATTTCCGTGAAAGGCCTAAAATCAATATTGACCAAGCTAAATAATCAAGAATATGCAGTTGAATTCGAGAAACCAATTTCCTGAAAAGTCAGTAACAACCAAAATAGAGTACAGCGCTTCCATGCACGTAATTCATCTACGCAATTGTAGCACTTGGACAAAGGATGAGAACGAATTGGAAGTGAAAACAACGTACGACTGTGATTAAGGAAAAAACTATTTACGAGTGCGACTATCATTGAGTCCAGTTGATTACAAGGGTTCTAAAGTTTGTGTTGTGTAGATTATACTCCATTGGAAATCAATGTCGGTGACTTTGATGACATTGAATTGCATGTTCTTTCTACGATATTATTTATTATCTAAGATAGCGCTATATTGCAGTCACGAATGGATGTTTATATAAGCTTAAAAAGACGTCATTGCAAGAATCAGTTCGCCATTTAAAAAAAAAACACGCGAAGAATAATTAAATTCGGTTGATTATGCTAGCGTGTGCTCAGAAAAAGGATTTATAAGCTTAAAAAAGACATTATTACATGAATTAGATCGCCCTTTGAGAAAAATAAGAAGCATGATTAAATCCTTTTGATAATCTTAGCGTGTGCTCACAGAAGGTTACAACGGGACAAACAAGCGACTCGTTGCGAAGTTATTAGCCAGAATAACTTTTAATGACCATTATTAAGCAGATTATGACCGACATAAAAGAGATAAGTACAGTGCGTGTCACACAGCCATGACGGCCGTGGTGTGTCCATACACCATACTACATCAGGTTCATCGATCGCAGTTCTTTATCGTTCGCAACGTGGCGGTCTAGCAGCCAACGACTGGTTCTTCGTACATAAATCCGCAAGTTTAACAGTCGGGGTTGCAACTTTAGACCTTATCTGGACTAGTTTGAGGATTTCAGCATAGCTCCGAGTATATTTCAAACTCAAAAATCACTCGGAATTGGGAAACTTTTTAAGGGTGCCATGTGCTAGCTATTTCTAAGGTCAAATTTTACACCGAAACGGGTTCCTTTTTTAATATTTTGGCTGCCAAAAAAGCCGGTTCGGCTTCATGGTAATTGCTGTCATTTTTGATATCGTTACGCCAGGACTTGCTTTTCGCAGGCAATATTGCTTCCCGATCCGCCATAGTTGAAGGTATATGAGAATTGTTACGGCCCACATCGCTAGCGCGCTGGAAAGAATTTTTGTGTACACAACATTTTTTTCGTTATCGCATTAACCCTTGGGTAAATGAAACATATTTACGACGTCAGCAACTTTTCATTACATTTTTTCCAGTGTCATATGATTAAAACTGGATCAATTTGAACTATAACTTCAGGCTACTAATTATATACCTATACAACACATATACACTAATTTCCCATATTCACGGTAGTTTTCTCAGGTCTTGTGCTAGCGGAAGACTGCAGATCAAATCACTATTTTGCGATCATCAAGTATCGCTTCATGTAATGATTTATTTTGCTTCGTATGCACCTCTACGTTGCATCTCACGTACTCTGAGTTAATTAAAATCTACACACCAAAGTTTTTCAGAGCACTATTGTCTTCCACAAGAAAATGATGTTGGACCCGGTAATAGTTATCATACGGTTCTCTGCGAAGTGAAGTCAGTACTATAGCTTATGAGTTTAGAATCGGTAAACTCAAGGACCGATCTGTTTAGGCTCCAGCCTCTGTTTTGGATCCTCGACAAGCTTATATTAATGGACTCACAGTCGTTCACAAGCAATAGAAAATGTAAAGAGCAAACTTGAAGTGAACTGTGTTGAAGTGTGCAAACTTCACTGAAAATTGCAAACATGAAGATATTATTACACATGAGTAACGCTCACTTTGTTTAGCAGGTGTACAGAAAAGAACGAAAAGAGCAAAACAGAGCAACTTAATTTCCCACGCACAAAAATCCGTCGGCCTGAGTTTTCGACACCGAAAATTAATGAGTTCTGAGATTCAGCAACGAAGCCTTAATCTTTTATGGATTTTAACACGCTAACCGCCATGTGAGCCACCGGTGGTACACGGAAGGAATTTCAGAATTCTGCTGACCGACCAGGAGTCCAGAACTTAATTTTCATACATACTTAATCAAAGGCAAATGAAGGCACGATCCAGCTAATGTTTGCTTTCTTCAAAATTGCTTACTTCAATCAACTTTAAATTTGAGTTGATTATTAAACTTCAGTTAACGCAGAGTAGTTAATAATGTCCGTACATTTGAGAGCAGCTGCAGTCGCAGACATTCACTGCCGGTGTCAACAGCAGAGGTAAATAAGACGCTTGCGAAATTTGTGTGGGCATTTCCGTCAACCTCCCACTCTAACTTTTTTCGCGGAAGCATGCATGTTTTTCGCCGCCTAAGCGATTTAATTACTGGAGCGGTAAAAACGTGCGTGCAGGCGGCAAAAAAGTTAGACTGGGGTGCGTGGCCAACCTCGAGCGGTGTGAGCGCTACACAGCACACAGATGGCACAAATGGACAAGTTTCATCAAAACAGACGTAAACACTGCACAACTGCGAGAGTCAGGTTGAGCCTTTTGTAGCTTCAACACTTTGACCGCGACGTGCGCCACTGGTGGCCATGGAGGGATTTTCATCATGCTGCTGATCGACCAGGGATCTTTTCCAGATAAGCCCCGCCACTAGTGCAACACAAAAGTTCACCCACTTGCAACTTTCAAAATAATGCACCTATCGGCTAAAAATTACTCATAAACGAAAGAATGTTTTAACCTTTCTTTTGAGAGTAATTTGAAGTCAATATGTGCACTATTTAGAATTTTACAAGTAGGTGAACTCATGTGTTGCATTAGTGGCGGGGGTTATTCGGAAAATATCCGTGACCAGTAGCCACAATCTCAATGTTCAAAATTACTCAATTGAAGCCAAGTAAAAGCACGATTCAGTTTACGTTTGCAATTTTCAAAATTACTCATTACAGTGACTTTAAATTGGAGTTGATCATTGATTTAACCTATCGCAGGAAATGCATAAAATCAAGCACAAAAAGGCAAGAACAAGCGAGTCATCGTCATCACACAGGCAACATGACCTCTTAATCGCTGATTCTTGCCTTTTTGTTTGATTTAAAGCTCAAATGAGGAGCGGGCACCACCCGTGGAGCAAGTAGGTCGCCTGCAAAAAATGACGAGCGTCAATTTCTGAGCGAGTTATTCCAGTCCTGAGTAATGCCAGCCGGCCGTCGACCAGCCAACAAGTTGTACCAGTTTCTTTGTGAGCTCCAGGCGCGCTAATGTACGTACTTAAGTGGAAGGCTTTTAGTTAAAGGCTATAAACAGGCTAGTGGCTGTTACGGTCATACACCAACCACTACGGTCATAGCCACGGCCATGTGCCACAACTACAGTTAACTTTAACGGTTATTGCTACGGTCATGGCTACGGTCATATGCCAATAACAACGGTCATATACCAACTATTACGGTCAAGGCTAAGGTCATTTGCCAACAACTACTGTTAGCTACTACGGTTAAATACTATGGTTAACTACTACGGTTAATTACTACGGTTAACAACTACGGTTAACTACTACGGTTAAATACTATGGTTAACTACTACGGTTAACTACTACGGTTAATTACTACGGTAAACCACTACTGTTAACTACTACGGTTAACTACATGCTACGGTTATAGCTACGGTCACATGCCAACAACTACGGTCATAAACCTTGAAGAAAATATTGTAGATGGTATCGTAAGAGACACTGAATAGAAAATTGCAGGTCACGTTGAATGTAGGAAATATGGTAGATTACGCTGCAGAATATATTTTTATAATTCATTAAACACAATAGAAAAAGTGTCTGAAAACGTGGGGAGAGGCGCAAAGAAAATATGGTAAGGAAGACGGCATGATGTACGGGAAATTTCCCAATAGTGAAATGATCGACATCATCAAAGAATACATGGCAGAAGACATGAAAAAAGACATAATATGACAAGCTATGGCAGAAGTCATGAGAGAAGCCATGAGGGGAAAACAAAGACATGACATAGCAAACAGAAGCCATGACAGAAGACATGACAAAGACGTGGTTTGGTGACTGTACTCGGAGCACATGCCATATACTATGTATAATTAGAGCCCTGCTTCCGAAGAACAAAGAAAAAAAGGCGATGCGTTAAGCTTCGTTAGCTTCATTTTGAAGAACTAAATCGAAGTGACAATGTGACTTGACGTCAACAGCAAGAACTTACATGAGCATTAAGCCACGTCAAGATAAGACATGAGGAAAAACTTCTCGTCCGACTTTGGGCAGCGTTAGCTGCATTTGGGTGGCGAAAACACTGTACTCCTAAAATATTCTCAGAATGTTTCCAACGACTTCGTACAATCCGGTAAAATCACATTAGTACGGTGTACCTTCGCCGGAGGTCCGCTAATTATCCGCATAATCAAGAACTGAGGACTAATTTGGGCACTAAGCGAGGCTTCAAAGAACGTTTACAAGCGGCGGATGGCGTTAATTAGTAGCTGCTACCCGTTTGCAGGAGGAGAGGGGGGGGGGATGAGTAGTAGCTAGTGGGAGGAGTNGTGAGGGAAGAAGTAAGCAATGGGGGATAAACGTAAACGGTTGGGAAAAGAAGTAGCTAGTGGGGGTAAAAGTAAACGGATGGGGAAAGAATTAAACGGTTGAGAAAAGAAGTAAACGGTTGGGGAAAGAAGTAGATAGTGGGAGAAAGAAGTGACCGGTGGGGGAAAGAAGTAGCTGGGGGGAAAGACGTAACCGGTGGGGAAAAGAAGTATCCGGAATGGGAAAAGTAACCATACAAAATTATCAGGGTAACGAGAATATTTTTCAGGACAAAATTTAAACGCTTGGGCTTCTTGATAATAAAATTTGAGCCTGAAGAGGAACCACTCAAGATCAGAATTATTAGATGTCTAGTGATCGCTCAAATTTTGTTTCAATAAAATTCGAAGTTGAGAATTTTGACCAGAAATAGGCTAGTCTTGGAACCCTGTCTCTACTGCCTCCACATAACGTAATTTCTTTCTACACAACACACTTTGATGCTGTTTTCCAACTTTTAAAAGGAAACAAAGCGAACAAGCAATGACATTTTCAGCTAGAAAAATAATTTCCATGCATGAAAATTACTGAATTTACTGAATGAGTGAGTTCATTTTCTCCGGTTCAACAAATTTTGGTTCAACAAACTATCTCGATAAAAGATCTCGGATCCAATCTGCTTCTTCGGACATAAAAGACCTGGGTTCAACTCTACTTCCGCAACAACGACATTTTTTTCAGGTATAAGCAACTGCTCTGATGATCATAGAAGACGAAAAAACGAGAGAAAGAGTTGATGTAACTCTTCTACTTATTGGGCTTTAACTCTACTCCCTCTCTTTAGATTGACTTAGGTTAAGAAGCTGAAGAACTCTTGTACCGCAACGATACTGTCATAAAAACCTCCACTAAAAGAATGGTAACGTAAGTATTCTACTCATTAAGAACGATCTTTACACCCTCACTTTAGATTAATTTGGGTTAAGAAGCTGAAAAACCCTTCCACCGTTACGAGACTGTAACAGAAATGTTTTCTACAATGTAGAAGAAGCTATTACAAAAGTGGGCCGCGCTGGCGTTTTTAGAACGGGGCAGTCATAGGATTCTGTCAAGCAAATCTGTGTCAATGATTATCCGAGTTTTCTATTTCAGTCCACTTCTTCAGCCAGACTGACCAGCACAGGTTTATGATCAATTATAACAATCACAAACCATACGAAAATTTAAAACCAAGTAGTTGAGAGAGACAGCGCTCATACACTAGCCAGAACTGACAGTTTCACCGCATTTCTCATGTAACGTTTATACTGTACAGGGTGTTAGGATAAATTTGACAGTTTTATAAAGAAAAAGAATAGCGCTTAGTATCAATAAAATTTTATTGATTTCAAAATAATTTAATTGGCGAGAAAAATAGGCTATTATTGAAGAGTTTTACTCAAAATGAGCGCCATTAGCGTGTATTGCAGCCTCAATCCGTGCCCGGAACCTGGAGCAAGCTGATTTTACACTTTTCCTTGGAAAACCCTGAAAAAACAACTTTAATTCTATCGATTAACTGGTCTCTTGTATTACTGACACGGCGATTGGTTTCTTTATCGACTGCACCCCGTACATAATAATCTATCGGGTTAAGATCAGGGGAGTTTGGAGGCCAAACATTGAGATTTGTGTGCATCACATCACCCTCTGAGGAACCGCATTCGAAAACCATGACAGTTTGGGGAAATTTACTCTCCTCGTATCTTCGTAGTCTTCATTGCAGTTCTCTGGTTCATGCCGGATTGTTTTTACAGTGTTCAGGAAGCATTGAGCAGCGACCATAATTTCCTTACGTTTATGGCAGGCGCAAATTATCATGATACAAGTTATTCTCTTCCACGATTCAGGTGGCTCCCAGTCATCCATTCTTGCTGCCATCACGTAAATGAATGAAGGAGGGTTTAAACTTTAGACTCAAGCCTAGTTGGTATGAATAAATTTTAAGAATCTGGAAAAAATCAAATGTTATTCTATCAAATTTATCCCGAACACCCTGTATTTCATCCTGCGTTTGTGTTGACGTTGTATTTGATCCTGACGTTTGATGTCTACACTGTAAATGATACTGATGTTGGACGTTTAAACCGTAAATAATGCTGACGATTGACGTTCACAGTATATTTGATGCTGACGTTTGACGTTTACATTGTAGATGATCCTGAAGTTTGACGACAACACCATTAATGATGCTGACGTTTGACGTTTACACCGTATATCATCATGAATTTTGACGTTAACACCGTATACGATGCTAACGTTTGCGTATCTCACCCTGACACCGTATCTCACCCTGACGTTTGACGCTTACATTGTATATGATCTTGACGTATGATAACGCCGTATTTGATCCTGACGTTTGATAACACAATTTTTGCTCCTGAATTTTGACGTTTTTATCTTAGCTCCCTATGCAGTAGCTACCTTTTATGTCTTATGTTTTCATTAAAATTAAATTTCTATTTCATTTTATCGTAAATTATATTGAATAAAACATTTAATTAAAATTGCAAATTAAATTAAAAAAGTAAAACTATTTCATCATTCACTAAAGCTGTTGCGTCCACGTGATGAAATACGACTCCTGTGATGGTGAACAAGACCTCGTCGGCTCGTTTGACCTCCCCACGAGGCAAAGACAGGATGTAAATATTTGGGGCTGCCCTGGGGAGGCAGGCGACTAACAGGCATGCGTGTGGGGAGGCGTGCGTGTGGGGAGGCGTGCGTGTGGGGAGGTGTGCGT
>JACJUY010002490.1:0-16155 GCA_014220935.1 Platorchestia sp. MABIK | reverse complement strand
CTGCCACTACCACTACTCACCCTGACGCGGTGATGGTAGAAGGGCACGGCACAGAACGACGAGGTGAAAAGCGACCGTCGGTAGCACGCCTCGTCTCCAGCGACCACGACGACCACGACCACGGCCTCGTCACGGCTAGACGAGGGTGACTCGTCCGAACAAGTTTGTGACAATTTGTGGCCCCGACTTCGGCTTAGTGTCTCCAGGTGTTCCGATGTTTCTCTGTTCAAAATATCGCAAAAACTTGGGAAAATGTCCCCCATTTCATCGGTTAATTGGGTATTAAATAATGATTTATCAGTTCCTAGATATTCAATAATTGATGAGCTAATCAGATGTTAAACAATTTATGAGCTACTTAGGTATTAAGTAATTTATGAGTTACTCAGATGTTAAAGAATTTATGAGTTACTCAATTATTAAATAATTTATCAGTTAATCAGTTCTTGAATAATTTATGAGTTATTCATATGTTAACCAATTTATGAGTTACTCAGATGTTAAATAATTTATTATCTACAATAAGTATTTCAAGCCTTAAATGTTGCGTGTGTCAACTGCAATTGAAATTTTTACACGGCACTGAAATCAACATACGAAAAATTCCATTCAACAAGTAGGCAGTAACTTCCCTAATAGAACTCTAGTCCAAATTTGCAGTAAGCATTTTATACCTTGAATCGCCTCACGTCATGTAAAGATGTTCGAATGTTCAGAAAAGATTTTCAGTGGTTTCATCCACTCGAAAAATCTTACGACATCTTGAACTAGTAAATTATAAAGTTATACAACATGAGTAAATGCAATACTTTTTTTGTCCATTTGTAAAATTAAATAAAATAGTAATGCAGTGACTTATATTATGTAGCTGAAGTCAGCGATTTATTGACCGTGTGATTGCTACGCAATTTGCGCTCAATTCTCGCTGACTTAATCATACCCAATGGAACGTCAGCTCGAGCTATTTGATTTCGAAGAAAAGACATGAATAAATGAGTGAGCAAGCGCAGTTAGCAGGCTCCTCTGTCACCGGGCGATGCCGAGCACGCGATGTATGGGTGAGCAAACTTATGATTAATCATCTCACCTGTTGTGAGGGGAACACATGACGTATAAGTGAGCAAACTTATAATTATCTCACCAGTGCTGGAGTGTAAGTGACCAAACTTATAATTAATTACATCACCTGTAGTTAGGGGAACACGTGACGGATAAGTGAGCAAACTTATAATTAAGTCTCACCCGCCGTNCTGCCACTACCACTACTCACCCTGACGCGGTGATGGTAGAAGGGCACGGCACAGAACGACGAGGTGACGAGCGACCGTCGGTAGCACGCCTCGTCTCCAGCGACCACGACGACCACGACCACGGCCTCGTCACGGCTAGACGAGGGCGACTCGTCCGAACAAGTTTGTGACAATTTGTGGCCCCGACTTCGGCTTAGTGTCTCCAGGTGTTCCGATGTTTCTCTGTTGAAATATCGCAGAAACTTGGGAAAATGTCCCCCATTTCATCGTTATTTGGGTATTAAATAATGATTTATCAGTTCCTAGATATTCAATAATTGATGAGCTAATCAGATGTTAAACAATTTATGAGTTACTCAGATGTTAAATAATTTATTATCTACAATAAGTATTTCAAGCCTTAAATGTTGCGTGTGTCAACTGCAATTGAAATTTTGACACGGCACTGAAATCAACATACGAAAAATTCCATTCAACAAGAAGGCAGTAACTACCCTAATAGAACTCTAGTCCACATTTGCAGGTAGCATTTTATACCTTGAATCGCCTCACGTCATGTAAAGATGTTCGAATGTTCAGAAAAGATGTTCAGTGGTTTGATCTACTCGAAAAATCTTACGACATCTTGAACTTGTAAATTATAAAGTTATACAACATGATTAAATGCAATACTTTTTTTGTCCATTTGTAAAATTAAATAAAATAGTAATGCAGTGACTTATATTATGTAGCTGAAGTCAACGATTTATTGCCCGAGTGATTGCTACGCAATTTGCGCTCAATTCTCGCTGACTTAATCATACCCAATGGAACGTCAGCTCGAGCTATTTGATTTCGAAGAAAAGACATGAATAAATGAGTGAGCAAGCGTAGTTAGCAGGCTCCTCTGTCACCGGGCGATGCCGAACACGCGATGTATGGGTGAGCAAACTTATGATTAATCATCTCACCTGTAGTTAGGGGAACACGTGACGGATAAGTGAGCAAACTTATAATTAAGTCTCACCCGCCGTCAGGAATATGAGTGAGCAAACTTATAAGTATTTCACCTGTCGTCAGGAATATAAAAGAGCAAACTTATAAATGATTAATTCACCTGTCGTCAGGGAAGCCCGTGATGTATAAGTGAGGAAACTAAGTATAAGTGAGCAAACTCACAATTAATTATCTCACCTGTCGTCAGGAGAGCACCAGGAAAACAAATGAGCAAACATATAATTACCTCACCTGCCATCAGGGGAGCCCCAGGAAAATAAGTGAGCAAACTTATAATTAATTACCTCACCTGTTGTCGGGGAGCACCAGAAATATAAGAGAGCAAACATTTAATTACCACACCTGTCGTCAGGGGAGCACCAGGAATATAAGTGAGTAAACAGATAATTACCACACCTGTCGTCAGGGGAGCACCAGGAATATAAGTGAGTAAACAAATAATTACCACACCTGTCGTCAGGGGAGCACCAGGAATATAAATGAGTAAACAAATAATTACCACACCTGTCGTCAGGGGAGCACCAGGAATATAAGTGAGTAAACAAATAATTACCACACCTGTCGTCAGGGGAGCACCAGGAATATAAGTGAGTAAACATATAATAACCTCACCTGTCGTCAGGGGAGCACCAGGAATATAAGTGAGCAAACTTATAATTACCTCACCTGTCGTCAGGGGAGCAGGAGAAGTACAAGGCTATCACAACGCCAGGTTTCATCAGGTCGCGCACGTTGACGATGTCCAAAACCACGCCATCTTTGCTCACCAAGTTGTACTCCCCAGCTTCTGTTGACCGAATGCCACATTCAAAACGTATAAGTTCAAAAAACATGATAAATAATCATTAGTTACATTGTAATAATTACATAATAATGTAACTTAATAGCCGCGAGTTAGGTACAGCAATGAAAAGGTTGGATTGATATTTGGTGTGAATCATTTGAGTTTAATTTGTATTTAAACAGATAAAGAATTAATTAGGCACTACCATGAAAACTCAAACTTCTGACTTATATATTGCTTCAATTTTCTCTCTCAATGACTGGAATTGAAAGATTGATGCTCTTAAAAATTTACTGTGCAAAGAATGTAGCTTAGAGTATTTGATAGTTCGCCCAGTCAATAACATTCAGCGTACAGTTTACTGGTTCATAAATTTCAATGACGTCACAAGGTAAAAAATTACATTTCCTGATGAATAATAAAAAATACCATGACTTAGCATTTCACACACATCTTGCAGGAGCTTCTGAGCGTACTTTTATTAAGTGAATTAAATTCAGTTTTTATTTTAATTTATGGAATTTGCTGGTGTGTGCTGGAATTTTTGAGTTCGATTCCTACACGTCATTTTGAATTTATAAATACTACGCTAAAAAATTTGAAAGAAATTTCTGAATTATGGCTTAAGAATGTCAAATTATGAATAAAAACAGTTTATTAACACGTTCATTACGTATTGGGACATATGTGTGCCACTGGGTAAAATTCTCATTCATGCACTGGCAGAAGTGAATGGCATTTCCTCTGTTGCATGACCCTTTTAGAAAATAACTGTTATCATACGAGGTGAAAATTTATCTTGCAATTACATTTTTCACATTTCTTAGAAAGGAGAAGAATGTATTCGATCAGTAGAGTCGATTTACTAATTCTGCTGCTTACAGCAAACCAAACGAACCGTTAACTACTGCTGAAACTTAGCGAATTAACGTGCTAACTTTCACACCGAAAAGATGCTCACAGTGTGTCACCATTATGACCTCGTTTTTTCGCAGTAGTGACATGCGCTCTTCAACTCCCATTACAGATGGTCGCACCAAAAGGGAGCTAGAATATACTACCCTCCCCTTCAAAGCACAAAATATAACTCTTTCGGTGTGTTATAAGCTTTGCCACTGGCTCGCAACCATCCTGTTTCTACTACAAACACACAATGTTATTTCAAGTGCGTCTGTAAGGCATCCGATTCAATTAATTTAATTAACGTTAGCGTGGTTATCGAGTAGATGAACTCATGTTACGACAGTATTCATTTGTTGCGAGGGAAGCAGTAAAGCGAGCCGAGCACGTACTCTTGAAAATCGTAAACTGCTCAGAAAAAATATCCTTCACAACAGCTCGTGAGAAAAACTGGGAAAAGCTCCCGTCTCGGCAATTCAAACTTCGGACGAGGCAGTTTGGAACCAAATTGCAGGGAAACTTTGACACCGAAATGTCGCTAGACTTTATTATTTCCTCTAGCGTTTGGAAGTCCGGACAGTCCGAAGTTTGATATCACAATGGCAATATTCTGCTGCGTCCCCACGTTACGAGTAAAGCCAACCCTAGAGTTATAATTCACAAAGTTAATTTCAGCCATGCATGATTTGGTTGAAGCACCGTGTTAGTTAAGCAATTTAGACTAATTTCCATCGGTACAGGATGAGGTTCGCACAAGGCGATGTCGGAGAACTCGAGGGTCGATTGCGCTATGCTTCCTGCTAATCTGAGTGAGTGAGAAATTGGCTTGTGCATGTTTACCGATGAGTAAATAATTATTTTCAGGTTGTGCGTGGATTCAAAAAATAGGTTAGTTTAAATTGAAATAATTATAACAGGTTTTAATTTTACAGAAGTAAGGATCGTGCACATGCAGAACTCCGATCTCGCACGGCTCTCATGACAGCTATACGGTCGTTGTACCTTGCAGAGCGACACTAAATTGCAAACCTTAAGGTCAAAGGCTGTCGAACTCCAAGAGATCCTTTTATTAACTCGAGGCAGATTTTGAAAAATCTGTCATTTACATTATTCTGTCTTCAGGAACGAGTCAGATCAACCATTTTTCAGCACAGCTGCAAAAAAATGGTGTACAGATCTAGAATTATGGTTTAACTGTGTGATTTATCCGGGTTGAATTTCAGTTTTAAATGAAACTTCAACTGTTAAAAATTCAGTTAGAGTAAAAGAGTTTTGCTGCCATTATTGTTGTTATTATACACAATAAGTACAATACAGCGGGCTGTTTATGATAACATTAACATAGAAAGTTGTGAAACGAGAGCTCCTTCTTCACACAATGAAATACGACAATTGTAACAAATTCCTCAAGTGAAAATAAAAGCAGACATGCCTTAAACCCTGTAAATATTACCCAACTCTTAAGTCTTACACTCCCGTTCTTATATCAAGGTAGAAATAATATTTTTATGCAGGGCCATGAGTTGAGTGTTGGGAGAACGAAGATACGAGCTAGAAGCCAGAGAGGTAAAGATGACGTTTGCTGCTTTCTTTAATAATTCTATTAATCTGCCAAATTGGACGCTGTAATGAAGTTAAAATCTTCCTTGTTTCCCGTTTTCTCAGCGTGACCTCGGCTTAGACCTAAGAACTGCTGTAGTATGTGTGTAGACCTCTAGATACGCTGGCTGCAATGGACATACAGCTCAGCTCGAGTTAAACTGTCCACGTGAATTGTAGGTGTAGAGCACAAAGAGAAAACTCTTGACGCTGGTGTGACGTTTGCTGAGTGTAGCGAGGGAAGGAAGGGTCTCTCAAATAGGCTGAGGCTGTAGTTAACAGGCCTGTAAATTCGTCCGGGCAACAATATTACTCGCCGAGCGAGGGTGAGCTCTTGGAAAATATTGGAGCTGCTCATGGAACGAATCCTGGAAGTAGCTTCCGGTGTACGGATGATGAAGTTGCGTACATATTTCTTATGTCCAGTTGAATTGGATGTATTTCTTATACTCAGTTGAATTGGACGTATTTCTTATACCCAGTTGAATTGAACGTATTTCTTAAGCCCAGTTGAATTTGACGTATTTCTCATGTCGAATTGAATTGGACGTATTTCTTAAGCCCAGTTGAATTGGATGTATTTCTTACGCCCAGTTGAATTACGTAAATATCATAACAATGAACACTTATTTCCCGTTGGCGACAAAGATTATTCTACGGATGTTAATGCACTCTTCAACATTCGTGTATCACCACAGCACACCCATATTCAAATCTCTCACCTTGGAGATCATCATTGGGGTCAACTTCGTCCGTCTGCGAACACCTGAGGGCGTTGTTCGTCAACGTAGATTGTCCGGATGCTCCATCTTGCTCCCCCACGGTCGAAGGATCAGGATCCAGTCTTATTTTCAAGTCTCTGAGGTTATTTCCTATCTGGGCAATCCCATTTGGATTAGAGTTGCTCGCAGAATTTCTTGGAACTAGTAAGGTTTCCCCGAGCAAGTCTTCTAGCGTCAGAGCCATGTTATTTTTTTGTCAAAGGCTTCTTTCACCACCAACTTATGATACCATACATGAATGCTCGTAAATTCGAAAAAAGCTAGAAAATTTTAAGTCAGTATGTGATTCTTGTATTTATGTGATATATATTTAATTTATACTATTCCTGAAATTCAAAATGTAAGGTTACACTTTTACACATGGGAACCTCAAATACACAGAGGCTCGCAAACGCACACACAGGTACATGTCAGTAGGCTGAAGCAATGTACAGTTTGACTCCGCGCAAGTCTTAAAAAAAAAGATAAATAGACAATAGATTTAGGATTACGTTTCCTTTAGGGTCTCGAGCAATTTGTAACTACAAAGATAAAGTTTTTCACCTGATAATTAGAATAATGTCAATTTATTGAATGTTTTGATCTCTATTGCATGGACAGGGAATATCAGCTACTTTTATGACATCAGAACTAGTTGATTCGTATTCCTACGCACAACATTGAAATAAGACAAAAAACCTTTCAGTGACTTACTGAAATTTCACATATTCACTAGAACGACTTACAAAATATTTAAAAGTTAAAACCTGTTATAATGCTTCAGAAGAATTGCATTCGCTTTCGTATTGAACTAATTCGATATTTGAGGAAAATATAAACTTGGCCTTTGTGCTCTGGAGTTTTTCGTGCGAACAATGTACGCATTTGAATAAAGTTATATCTGTACGCATACAAATAAAATAACATCGAACACTGACATTTACTGAATGTTATGGTCATGCACAGAATCTTATATCGAATAAAAAAAGAGAGTTTCTCAAGTTTTCGTCTGTGTGATATGCTTGAGTGTTTGCTCACTCATCTGTTGAGAAGAGTCATTTTAGTGAAATAGCTTCATGATACACGGAGATGGTACATCAACGTTTAAAGTCTGACTTAACATTCAAAGGTGAATGGTATTTATGAGTAATGAATTAAACCCCAGACGGTGATTGCTTGTTTTTTCAATTCTTAGGCACCATCTCAATGCCTTGCATTTTGTCTCTGCAATAACCAGCTCAAAGATTTTGAAGTCCTTCGCACCACTTAATGTCTATCTTTCATAGGTACCTTCTTCACCCCTCTCTCTACATCTCTCCCTCTCTCTCCATCTTAACTAGCATTTTTTCTCATTCTCAGCTTGAAAGTAGCACAAATTCATCAATGGAAAAAATTAACTTTTCACTCATGGGCGAATGTCCTTCTAAACTCTGATGGGATGGAACTGACATAACTTCAACAAAAAGTGAACAGAACGAAAGCAAAAAAAGTTTATTTTCGACAAAGATGGTACATGAAGGGTATAACATTTTTTTTTAAACGCCTTAAAATCAATATCCTTAATTGATAAATCTACATTGAAAATTATAATAGTCATGTGGAACAAAATGATTGAACAAATAATTTGAGAGGAAAACAAATAAATGTATTCTTATGGTAAACGCATATGGGCTACTACTCATTACGCGTGCTTAACACGTTAAGTGCCATGGGTTAACCTAAATTTCAATATTCAACTCAAATTTAAAGTCGATTGGCAATTTTGAAAATAGTAAATATTAACTGAATCTTGCCTTCATTTAAAACTTTGATGAAGTATTTATGAATATTGAGTTTGTGACTACTGGTCGGTCAGCAGCGCTATGAGAATTCCCTCTGTGTATCACCAGTGGCTTGCATGGTGATTAACATGTTGAATACGTTCCCAATATATCAGCAGGCCCCTGCAATGATAACTTGCCTAAAAACTGACACAATCTGCTCATCAAAGCGGCAAATTTAACTGAAAGCGGCTGTTCAGAACACTAAGATAACTCCTATCAAATTCAGGTGATCATTTCGAATTCACTCTATTAGTAGCAAGAAGATTAATTCATGAACTTGCCCAACCTTCCTATCGGTAATAACGAGCAGCTGCTCCTGGTCCGACACTGATGAGAAATTTTAATTTATTCATTCATGACGAATATTTATCATGAAGCACAACAAAGGAAAAGTCATTATTTACTCCACTGTGAAAGGCTCGCGTCAAAGCCACCGCCTTATCTGACAGGCCCTCTCACCACGCCTCTCAGACCTGCTCCATGAAACGCTCCACCGCTGCTGCTGCTGCTGCGGGGATGTTTCCTTCTTTTGATTTGCGTGCAAATACTCAATGAGTTTTTTTAACTGAGTTGAATGGGGGTACTTTATTTCAGTTTCATTTGAGTTAAAAGGTTGAATTTTACTTGAGTTATATCTCGTTTTTAAGGTGATGTTTTATTTGAGTTTTCTCTCATTTGAAAAATGACATTTTATCTGAGGTTCATCTGAGGTGGTATTTTATCCGAGTTGAAAGGAGGTATTTTATCTGAGTTTCACCTGAGTTAAAAGGTGGAATTTTATCTGAGTTAAAACTTAGTATTTTATCTGAGTTAAAAAGAAGCATTTTATCTGAGTTAAAAGGTGGTATTTCATATGAGTTTCATCTGAGTTAAAAGGTGGTGTTTCATCTGAGTTTTACGTGCGCTAAAAGGGGGCTCTTTTTCTGAATTAGAAGGTGGTATTTTACCTGAGTTGAAAGGTAGAATTTTATGTAACTTAAAACTATGCTATATACTGGGATTTGAAGCTCAGCAAGACATTTTGGGGCTCGCGCTAATAAAAACACGACTGGTGATGGGAAATTGGTGAGTAGGTAAGGAATTTGAGGGCCGTGAAACTGGAAACTGGTAAAATACCGTGAAACAGGAGAATAGTGAAGGAATTTGAGTACCGTGAGATAAGGAAATAGTGAGGGCATTGAGCTCTGCTAAATTGTGAGGTGGTGTAAGAATCTGGTGATGTTAGATTTGAAGTTGATGTTTGAACTGAATAAAATGAAATGGAATGTCGAATTCAAATTGGGTGATGCCAAGGTTTGAATTGGGTGATGTAAAATGGGAGGTGGGGTAGAATTGGGTGATGTAAAATGGGAGGTGGGGTAGAATTGGGTGATGTAAAATGGGAGGTGGGGTAGAATTGGGTGATGTAAAATGGGAGGTGGGGTAGAATTGGGTCATGTAAAATGGGAGGTGGGGTAGAATTGGGTCATGTAAAATGGGAGGTGGGGTAGAATTGGGTCATGTAAAATGGGAGGTGGGGTAGAATTGGGTGATGTACAATTCAACGTGTTTGAATTGAGTGATGTGAAATTAGGAGGTTTAATTGGATGAAGTGAAATTGAGAGGTAGTGTGGAAATTAGATGGTATAAAATTTTCAGACGTTATGAAATTGGGTGAGAAGCAATTGAGAGGCGATGCACAAATTAAGTGAAGTGAAATTGGTTTATGGTGCATAAATTGAGTGCATTGAAATTTGATGAGGGCGTGCAACAAAGGCGTTTACTTTGGGAGGTGAAGCGAATGGTTCAAGTTGAGAATTGAGGCAAAATGAATAGGCAGAGGAGTGGAGTGAAGAGGAAGAGGCAGAGAAGTGAAGTTAAGAGGTGCAGGAACAAATTGAAATGCATGGCGAAGAAGTAATGGAAAAAGAAAAAAGATAAGAAAAGAAGACAGTTTATTTCCAAGAGAAGGTGCGGTGTGATGACCAAGAATCTGTTGTCTTATCAGGACTCCAGTGAAGAGTGCCTTATCGCGCACAGCAGCTCTGCTAAAAGGGTTCAACAGAAATGAGACGTGTACTCTTTTAGGGTTCTTTTTTAATTCGCTCATCAAACAGCATGAGTGTGCGCATTTTTATTTATAGGGAAAATTTGCTTCATGCCTTAGATTTTTTTGATGTGTTATTAGTTTTACATGCGTAACTTTGAAGTCCAGTTTTTGCATGCGTGATTGTTCACTGCAGAATTCGAAACGCGTGTTGTATATTCAATACAACTGACCAGTTTGTGCTGCAATTAATTTGGAATAACTTAGAAGACCAGTTTTTGCAGTTCGAAACGCCTGTGGTACACCCAAAACATCTGACCAGTTTGTCCAGCAATCCACTGAGCGTAATTTTTTACGTCCAGTTTTTGCAAGTCACTGTTAACTGTAAAATTCGAAACGCGTGTGGAACGTAATTTTTAAAGTCCAGTTTTTGCAAGGATCAAAGTTAACTGTAAAATTCGAAACACGTGTAGTTCGTAATTTTCAAAATCCAGTTTTTCCACACTGGAAGAGTTGGAAGTGTGTGTTCTACGCTCACCACATGTGACCAGTCTCTGCTGCAACTAGCTCTTTGTTTCTCTGTAACGTGGCGACGCTGGCACCTGAGACACGAGTGAAACAACAGCAAGACAATGGTCAGTACGGCTATATTATTGCTATAGCCAGTCAATTTATTTTCTCATCCCACTCTAACTTTTTCGGCGCTTGCACGCAAGTTTTTTGCCGCTTAAGTAATTAAATCGCTTGGGCTGCGAAAAACATGCATGCTCCGGCGAAAAAGTTAGACTGGGATTGCTTAATTCTATAACAACTGAATCGTTTGATTTAGAACGAAATATTACGGTGACTGATTTCCCTTAAATTATCATTCATGAAACCCAGCACAGTGAGAGCTTTTCCTCATAGCCTTTAGAATACAAGAACGATGGGGGTGATTCCTCAATATCTTTCAGAAAGGACGTTAGTAGATAAAAGGTTAAAGTTGTTCTCGTGATCTAACTTGTATTACTGCAGATGTGGGTATTGTGTACAACTTCAGGAGTAATGTATGAAGCATACAAATGTGCGGTATACGAGTACTGTGTACAACACATACTATGTTATACATAGTGCGCATGCGTGCCGCGAGGAGAATACGTGAGCTATGTGTACATGGTACATGCATGTTGTGTACAACATTGACTTTGAAGATATTGAACATTGAACATTGACTTTGAATGTATTCATATAATAAATAGCCTTAAAGCTTCCTCAAAGACAGAAGATATAACAATGATGAGTGGAGCAAATTGAAGCACGTTGCGCACACATTTCATGAGAACAACTATTCAAATAGTAATATTACAGCTTCCTTAAATACTGAAGTCATAACAATGATGAGTGCCATGAATTGAAGCTATATTAACTCACACGAGGCTTTCTCAAGAGGTACTTTCAAGGCGAATAATCTAATAAAGAGACTTAATAAGAATGTGAGGGGGCTGGGATTGCATGAGACAACAATGTAAGAGTGAAGGGAGGGGAGGTCAGTTGATCCAATGCCTCCTTTATAAAAGACATTACTTCCCTCCTATGTAGAAGGCACTAGTCGAATTTTCACTGGCGGTAGCATCAGGGTAATGAGTATTTCGAAACGAACTTCCTTAGTTACTTAAAGAGCTCGCGATTTTTACACGCACATTACCATCTTATACCAATGTCTTGTTTCAGAATATTCTTTTTTTTCAATAACGCGTTTCCCACTTTTACATTCTCCTCCGTGGTTTCATTTGTTCCTGCTTTTCGCAGGAATTCACACACTTCTACCGTCGATTTCCGCAGACTTTTGTACATTTCAATCGATGATTTCCATAGACATTCACTCATTTCTATCGTCGATTCATGCAGACATTCACACACTCCCATCGTCGATTCATGTAGTAATTCTATTATATCGATATTCATTCTGTCTGGCTCCCAACTCAGCTTTTCCCTCGTTGTTTCCCTCTCGCTACGTTCATCCTTCATCAAGCTACTGAGTCCCTCGACCCTCGGTTTGGTAACCCTCGGCTTCCCCTCACATTCCTCCCCCTCATATCGACCGGAGCTGAGCGGCTTGCTAAGCAGGTGGGATGAAGGCGGGCCACTTTGCTCACTTGAGAGGCAAAAGTAAACTGCATTTGTAAACAATTTTTCCCGCTTTGAGGATCACGGACTTGAGCAAGACGCCACTCGTTCATGCGGGAGAGATAAGGCCCTAAGAAAGACGCCACTCTTTCATGCGGTAGATATAAAGCCCTTATAAAGACGTCACTCTTTCATACGGCAGATACAAGGCCCAAATAAAGACGCAACTCTTTCATACGGCAGATACAAGGCCCTAATAAAGACGCCACTCTTTCATACGGCAGATACAAGGCCCTAATAAAGACGCCACTCTTTCATACAGCAAATTTAAGGCCCTAATAAAGACGCCACTTTTTCACACGGCATATATAAGGCCATAATAAAGACGCCACTCATTCAAACGTCAGATACATGGCCCTAATGCAGATTTTATTCTTTCATACGGCCTATACAAGGCCCTAATGAAGATGTTATTCTTTCATACGGCCTATACAAGGCCTTAATAAAGACGCCACTCTTACTTACGGCAGATGAAAAGCCTTAATGAACAATAAACATGATATATTATACCTGACCCCAAAACTGATATCAAATATTAAGCTTCAATAATGCTGTATTGCCACACACATGCTCGAAGACCTTCGCTGCGACAAGCACATGAAGCACATGCGAATCTTATTTGTAAATAATAAAACACAGTCGTTGCTTGCTTGGTCCGTCTCTCTGTGACGCTCTCAGTTATTTGCATTGGAAGAATATGCTGGATGTGCTCAATGACCGGATTTACATTGGAAGAATAAGCTGGGTGTTCTTAATGACCGAATTTACTTTGGAAAAATAAGCTGGATGTGCTTAATGACCGGATTTACATAGGAAGAATAAGCTGGGTGTTCTTAATGACCGAATTTACTTTGGAAAAATAAGCTGGATGTGCTAATGACTGGATTTACAAAAGACGAATCAGCTGGATGTGGTAATGACCATACCTGAGATACGTGTAGTAACCTAACGTAATTACAGGATTTTTGGAATCTCTCTCACTTTTGAGAGATACCAGCTACCGTGTTTACGATTTAGTGTCTAAATAGTCAGTACCTTCTGGACACCCAATTGCATTTCCAAAGCACCCCTCACAGTTTCGTTCGCCCCAATCCCTCAAAATATGAGGGGAAATCGGCATAAGACGAGGGGAAACTTCGATTAAACGAGGGAAAACTAAAGCGATTGAAGAGGGGAAACCAAGGCAAAAAATGAGAGGAAACAAAGGTAAATGACGAGGGAAAACTATGGCGAAAAACGAGGGAAAACTTCTTAAGCAAAAGACGAAAGGAAACTTCGGAAAGAGACAACAGGAAATTAAGAGGCTGCATATAGTGACGTCAGAACAGACGTGGCAGTGTCGATATAATTCCTTTCCGATGCAGAGGAACGGTCTACATATTTCATCGAATCATCTATGATTTTGACCGCTCCGTGCAGGGACTGTACTTGGGCAGCTAAAATCGTAGACGCTCCGGCGAAAAAGTAAGAGTGGGAAACAGTAAGAGTGGGAAACAGCAAGAGTGGGAAACAGTAAGAGTGGGAAACATTAAGAGTGGGAAACAGGCTTCAAACCGTCCTCGATTGGTCTTTATCACTATATCTCGTCTCCCATCGCATGGTCACAGAAAAGCGGATTTTGAGCTTGAGTTCACATCAGAGGCCAATTTTAAAAAACAGTTCACGTGACCACAACGAACACTTAACAGCGTGAGTCCGCTTAGCATGCCATCAGTATACTACGACGACGTAAATAATTTCGGGACCAGCTGTTCGCTACGATGACGTAAAATGATTAGTATACAAATCATACGCTGCGATGATGTAAAATGATAATTGGATGCCAGCTCTACGCTACGACGACTTAAAATGATTTATGTGCCAGCTGTACGCTACGCCGACGTTAAATAATTCAAGTGCCAGCTGTACGGTACGTCGACGTAATGTAATTCAGATACCAAGCGAACGCTACGTCGATGTCCTATTGTCCATGCCCTAGAAGTCGCTGAACTTATTCGGGCCCACAGGTAGCTATACTCAAATGCGCCCATTGTACTAGACTCAAGTAACAATCTACTGCTGTGTCACTTGTGGTAAATGAATAAATGTTTAAATGTGAAGTGTTTTGATAAGTGGGCCACTTGAGGAGATTTATGACGCCTTGCTCGACACACCCACGCCACACTAACACAGTGCTGCCATGAACACGTGTTTCTAAACTTAGACTTTGATGTGAACTTGTCCAGTCGATATTTTGCTGGACGAACTCAGCTTTGGAGCACCCAGCTTGCACCTCCAGGCCTTACGATAACACAACATGTAAATTTCACAATAAAATCCACTAGAGTTGTTCGCTTAGATTTGAATTTTTCAGGGGATTGTTCAACACGAAGAAGCACGGTGAGGGAAAATCGAACTCATGTGATGCGGTTTCGTGGCGGACTGAGCGACACCTTCGCTCCGCGCAGGCAAGATTGCGACTGAGAAAATGACAGCTTGTCGGAGCCTTGTCCAAGCCTCCAAAATTGGGTTCACGCTACGAAATTAGACCCAGTAATCCAACCAAGAAAAGAAAAACAGTTCATTTAAAATAAAATTGAGACATGAAATGTATAACATTGAGTTTTAGAATATATTAACATTAACATTCTTAGTTGAAATTCGCACGTGGGTTTCGTAATACCCATCTCAATTGTCGAAAACCAATGATTGAGAGCGGGAAGACTTGGAGGATCTAATGCTTAGAAAGGTTGAGTTTTTGATAGGGTTGCCGAAAGATAAGTAGCTTTTATGGTTGAATAGTGTTTCACAATGGCCTAATTAGTTCATATTAGTCAGAAAATGCCCATGGCCTAATTAGTTCATATTAGTCAGAAAATGCCCATGGCCTAATTGGTTCATATTAGTCAGAAAATGCCCATGGCCTAATTAGTTCATATTAGTCAGAAAATGCCCATGGCCTAATTAGTTCATATTAGTCAGAAAATGCCCATGGCCTAATTGGTTCACATTAGACAGAAAATGCCCATGGCATAATTGGTTCTTATTAGTCAGAAAATGACCATAGCCTAATTGGTTCTTATTAGTCAGAAAATGCCCATGGCCTAATTGGTTCTTATTAGTCAGAGAATGACCATAGCCTAATTGGTTCTTATTAGTCAGAAAATGCCCATGGCCCAATTAGTTCATATAAGTCAGAAAATGCCCATGGCCTAATTGGTTCATATTAGTCAGAAAATGCCCATGGCCTAATTGGTTCATATTAGTCAGAAAATGCCCATGGCCTAATTGGCTCATATTAGACAGAAAATGACCATAGCCTAATTGGTTCTAATTAGTGAGAAAAAGGCTAAGGCCTAATTGGTTCATTTAAATCAGGATAAGGTCAATGGCCTAATTTTTTCATTATAGTCAGGAAAAGGCGATGGCTAAATTAGTTCATTTTAGTCAGAAAAAGGCCTATCTTACAACCTTTTTTTACTGTAGCATGAACTTCAAGGCTTTAAATGACAGTCGCTCAAACGTCCAGCATCACTTAAGGTGAATTCGTTACTCTAATGTACTCCTAAATAACTCGATAGGCTACTGTTTAATATAATTCTTTTGTGTAAAATTATTCAATCATTTCAGAGCACTGAATACTTTCAATTCTCAAGTCTTTCACTTAGAGAGCCGAATGTACTAATTCTTTCATTCACAAATTGCAATAAAAATTTAACCACGATTTAAAAACCGCGGCTTAAACTTCGTTGTGAGACGCGCAACCTACCGAACCCATCACCACACATCACAACACCACACAACACAACACCACACAACACCACACAACACAACACCACACAACACCACACAACACCACACAACACAACAC